>OX465097.1:36670271-36967771 GCA_949987625.1 Chalcis sispes
AAATACAGTACCGTACCTGAAAAATAGAATCATTGCAAATACAAGTGAAAATAAAAGTCCTTATGGAATTTTATTTGGAAAAAAACCAAATGTAGATCATTTAAAAATCTATGGCAGCAAGGTATTTGTTAAAACTCCTGAATGCAAAATAAATGGAAAATGGGACGATAAATCAAAAGTTGGTGTACTAGTTGGATACACAAATAATAAGTATCGAGTACTAATAAACAATAAAATAGTAATTGCAAGACACGTACAAGTTGTTGAAGACAAAGCATATTTAATTTGCCTAAAAAAGGAAAACGGCTTAAATAAAGAAAATAAATATAAAGTTGAAAATGAAATTCTCGAAAATGATAATTCTGAAAGTAAATCAGAAATTGACCAAGTTGACACAGAGGAAGCGGGAGTAGTAAATACACAAAATGAATTTAAAAAAGAAAATGAAAATAAAAATGAAAATTTAAATATACTTAGAAAATCAAACCGAAAGAAAAGTCCAGTAAACAGATACGGAAATCCAATTGCTCACTGCATCTATGTCAACTATGTCAACGTAAATGTTCCAAATATATATGAAGAAGCACTTGATAGTAAAGCATTCAAAGAATGGTCAAATGCTATGAATAAAGGAATGCAAAGTTTGAAAAAAAATGACACTTGGCAAATAGTAGAAAAACCCAAAGAAAAAAAAATCATAGATGTTAAGTGGGTCTACAAAAAGAAAAATGAAAATACCTATAAAGCTAGGTTAGTTGTAAGGGGGTTCCAGCAAAGGGAATATCTAGAAAACGCATATTTACCAGTTGCAAAAATGCAAACCCTAAAAATTTTATTATCATATTGCTGTACAAATAACCTATTTATAGACCAGATGGATGTGAAGACAGCATTTCTGAATGGTCATGTAAAGTCAGAAGTGTACGTCAATGCACCAAAAGGTTACCAAATAGGAATAAATGAAGTATATGAATTGAAAAAAGCACTTTATGGGCTAAGAGAAAGTCCAAGGGCATGGTACGATTGTTTTCATAAATCTATAAAAAACTTAAATTTTGTGAGAAGAAATTATGACTATTGTCTCTATGTAAATACACAAGCCAAAGATCCAATATACATTCTAGTCTTTGTAGACGATCTCTCAATCTGTTGCAAGGGCAGAAAAAATATAAATGCAGTAAAATCAAGTTTAATAAAAAAATTTGCTATAAAAGATTTGGGAAAAGTCAGCCAATATATTGGCATTGAAATAAACTATAAGAAAAAAAAAGACACAATGGCCCTAAGTCAAACTAAATATATTGAATCTCTGGCAGAAAAATATAACCTAAAAAATGCAAAACTTTACGATACTCCAATGGAAACTTAACTGAAATTAGAACAAGCACAAGAAATAAACGAAAATATAAAGTACAGAAACTTAATTGGAGAATTCTTATACATAAGTACTGGCACAAGGCCAGATACGAGGACTGGCTATTAAATAACGAGACTAGTTACGAAAAAGGGTTTTATTATAAAAATTATTCTACATTCGAATGCTCCCCATCAATATACTCCCTTTCCCTCGCCACACACCTTTCCATACGTTTTTTCCGTTGATCAAAGCAGTGCTGGAAGTCTTCTTTGGTGAGGGCCTTTAGAAGCTCTGCCGTTTTTTGCTTTACCGCTTCCATTGACTCAAATTGGGACCTTTTCAAAGCAGATTTTATCTTCGGAAACAAAAAAAAGTCGCACGGTGCCAAATCTGGCGAGTACGGCGCGTGTTCGAGCACTGGAGTGCGCTTACCGGCCAAATACTGCTTCACAGATCGCGCGTTATGGGCACAACTCAAACCGTTTCTTACGAACTCGTTCTCGCAGTGTTGCCAAAACTGACAAATAGTAAGTCTGATTGACAGTCTGACCCTCTGAAACCCATTCAGTCATCACGATACCGTTAATGTCGAAAAAAACGATTAATATTGCCTTGAATTTTGATTTAAACACCCTTGTTTTTATGATTCTGGGCGATTCAGGCGTCTTCCAATGCATCGATTGCCGCTTTTTTTCAACATCGTATTGAAAAATCCACGTTTCGTCGCAAGTTATAATGTTTTTCATCAGTCCGGAATCTTTTTTTAACCTTTCAAGGAAATCTGAGCAGACCTTTTAACACAAGAGCTTTTCGCAAGGTCAGGAATCAGATTTTTTGGCACCAACTTCGCACAGACTTTTATCATGTGTAATTCCTCGTGTAAAATTTGTCTAACCGTTTCTTTATCGGCGTTTACAGCCTCGGCAATCATCCGGATGCTCATTCGACGATCTGCACGCACAATTTGGTTGATTTTGGTCACTGTTTCCGGAGTTTAAACAGTGAGAGGGCGACCTGGGCGTTGGTCATCTTCAGTGCTCACTCGGCCCTCACTGAAGCGCTTACACTACTCAAAAACACGCGCACGAGATAGAGAATTGTCCCCGTAGGCCTCTTGCAACAATTTACAGCACTCAGTCGGAGTTTTTTTCAATTTAACGAGAAATTTGAGATTGATACGTTGCTCCTGTTTTTCGTCACACATGGTTTTCGGCACAAGAAAAAAACACGTTCGTTTCAAACCGCTACTGCACAAATACAATAATAGTGACGAGAACGTGTTTTGGTACGTGCATAGACAAGATATCTAGATACCCAATGCACTACTCGTTTTTTTCCCCACCCCTCTACGGCGCCCTCTAGGCGCGCAGTCTCGTTATTTAATAGCCAGACCTCGTATATCATTCAGTGTCAATTATTTAAGCAGGTACCAAAACTGCTACAGTGAATCTCATTTTAAATATGCTTTGCGAGTACTAAAATATTTGTATAAAACCAAAGATTTGAAACTAACGTACAATAATTACCTCAAAAATAAAACACTAGACTGCATGGTTGATTCTGACTACGCAGGAGACAATAAGGACCGAAAATCCACAACAGGATTTGTAATTAGACTCTACGTTAACGTAATATATTGGAAAACTCATAAACAGAGTACAGTAACAAAATGCTCTACATTCGCCGAATATACGGCTATGTCTGAAGCTGTAACAGAAATTTTATTTCTAAGAAGTCTTTTAATAGAATCATTTGGCTTTAACTTCGACAAACCAATAAAATTGTATGAAGATAATTCTGGCGCACTTGCGATTGCAAAATATGGTAATATGACAAAAAACTCAAAACACATAGAAGTCCAGTTTTATTATATAAATGAAAATTATGAAAATGGTACAATAGATATAATCAAAGTTAAATCTGAGTCAAATATTGCAGATATACTGACAAAAAATCTAGCTAAAGCAAAGTTTACCGAGATTAGAGAAGCATTGAGACTCTTATAAAGAGAATAATAAAAATTAAAACAAAAATAAAATTAAAAGGAATAATAAAAAGAATAAAAAAAAAAAAAAAAAACATGTAACGAGCTCAAAAGCGTGAATTTAAGGTAGCGTGTTGAATATCAGTAAATAATTACACTCCTGAATTCGCTATACTCTCACATAGGTAAGCGCGCTAGTATGTATATAGTGAAGTAGTGGGAGAGCGCGCTCATCTAGAGATGTATACTTAATATAGAGCACACTAGTGCTATCTCACTTTTCTACATTATATAGATCTACGAGTTTTAAGTTAGTCGATAGAGTGATATCACGCCGCGTAGTTATGTAATTCTGCATCTATATATATATATATATATATATATATATATATATATATATATATATTAAAAGTTATTAAGAATAATAAAAGTATTCTAGTGTAATTAGTACTATGCTTTACTTTATTTCAACCATCCAACCTCCACTTTTCCCAACAGTACTTTTAGATCAAATTTTAATGATATGACATTTTACCAAATAATTTTAAATTTTGTAGGGATTGATAACATAGGCTCACGAAGAAAAAAAAATCGTCTGTGTCTTGAATAAGACCATGATATTTCTATGTATATCTCCTTGCTGAATTCAAATCTGTTTACTTAAAATTCACTTCAGACCTTGTACTTAGTTATGACTTGTTTGATTACTACATTTTTGGGGTAGCTAAAACCAAATATGGTATCTTTTTGACCTAAGCCACGGAGTTCAAATCTTAAAATTCAGCTTTAAAACAAGTAATCTAATATGAAAATAGGTTTCTTTGATCATTGAAACCAAATTTAATGCTCATTTGATCCAAATAAGTTTGGATCAAGGTTAAATAAACATTAAATTTTAAAAATTAGATTTAAAACAAGTAATCGTACTAGTTAACAGGTTTCTTAGATCGCTTGAACCGAATCTTGCGTCGGTTTGACTCTATGAAGTTAAATTCTAGGTTATTTTTCAAGTCATATCTTTAGAAAGATATCAAAAAATATCGAAAGTCAAGTCTAACTTTAAAAATCCTAAGCTTACAATCTTAAGCCCACAGATCCCGAGTCCACAATTTTTGACGCACACTGTAAAACATGCGATACCATGGCAGTAATAAGATACGCCTGGTGTACCATTTTTCTACGAATGCAATATTTTTTTTATCACAGGCGAAAATTCTACACGCTATTGTAAAAAGTACATTTAATAAGCATTCTATACTAAAATGATACTAACTTATGTAAAAAGCAAGAGGAATCACGTTAATCAAGCACCCCGAAACGTTAGAGCTAAGGGGACTCATGCTAATCGAGCACCCTAAAAGAAACAAAACTTGCTACGTCATTGCCGTCGTTTCTAAGTGACACTAAAATCAAATACCTCTTTAAATGGTACATAATATAACACACGTACACAAATTTAAAGTCTATAAATGAACACTAAATCCACCAACTATGTATAAAAATACAAACCCTTAACTTACAAGTTAGTTGGCAAAGCTTACAAAACTTTAGGTTGCAGGCTTGAAATTTATAGGTTCAACTCTTAGCGGCCACACGGCGTAACTAGTTATCCCAAGCTCAGAAAAAGTGAAATTAAAGGTCTAAAACCTTTGAAATTCATACAAGTAACGACATTTACCGGTAGTAGATAAGTGTGACTCCATTACGTAGGAAGCCGAAAAAACGCGTGGAGTCGCTTTGAGCGTTCGTTCTCTCGGTGTGGGGTAACTAGTTACCTTATTATGGCCACAACCGTTGCTCGGCACTTATTTTTTTTAAATCGACTTTTTTACGGTGTCAATAGACAAAATAAAGGTAAGTTTTTGATATTCTAGTAAAAAAAAATTTTTTCAAACCTAGCCGTTATGGAATCTCATTTGTGCATGTGAAATGATTTAGTTTCATTTTTATATGATATTGTGTATTGAATAAATCTAGTGTACGTTCATGCGAGAAACATCAGTACCCTTTGTGCATTACGTGTGGTGGTCAATAAAATAGGATTCAAAATAAACTTTTTGTGTTCAAATATCATAAAAATAATATTTTCTTCACTTTTCTGTATGTAAATATGTATTTAGAAGCTAATAAAACACAATAAAAGCAAATGTTATAATTTGTATTGTAATAATTTTTTTCATTTTTTCCTCCAGTAATTATGCAAAATAAATATACTTTTTGAATGATCGGCGGATACTGTTATTTTTTTATGGTAGTGGTATATGTTGTGCGTATAATCCTAAAATTTTAGCTCTTAATATTGAAAAATGGCAGAGTAATGAATTTTTCTGAAAAAAGCTATTTTTGCTGAATTTTCACATATATGACCAGTTTTTAGAACGCCATCTATAAGTTGACCTATAAAAATTATTAGAAACGTTCAAGAACTCTTCAACAAACATGAAACAATTGGTTAGAAGTCTTAAAACAACCATATGTCTTGTACAACTAGGTTTCTCAGCGTGGGGTAATGAGTTACCCCATGTAGCCAATATGTGGCCTGGCTAAGGTGTGGCTGATAAGGGTTAAAATTGTGGACTTTAAGTTAGTAGGCTTAAGGTCCGCGGGTTCGAGTTGTGAGCCTAAGGCATATAGGCATACAATTTGTGGCTTGTAGTGTATGGATTTAGAGTTTACGAGCTGGAAAGACATGAATTTGGACTCACAGTTTACAGGTTCAAAATTGTAGACTTGAGGTTTGTGAGCTTGGGATTGTGAGTTTGGAGATTTTAAGTTTAAAACTCTAGACTCTAAGTTAATTAGGTTCAGAATCTCAGACTTAAGATTATGTGAACTTTATTGCTTATAATATGACTTTTAAATGACTTTGAATTTGATTTATTAGAGTCAAACGCACGGCAGATTAGGTTATAGTGACCCAAATAACATGTTAACTAGTACGACTACTCGTTTTGAATCTAATTTTCAATAGAAGACAACCATTTAGAACCTTCAAAGAATCTAATTTTTTTTTTTTTTTTTGTTTTAGAAGTTACTTTAATATGTCTAGAATTCAAAAAACTTCATGATTTAGGGCAAAACTCAAAACTCCCGGAGATAGAGCCAATTCCGTAAAATTCTCTCATTGCTTATCGCATCACAGAATTTTTTACATTTTTCACCGCTTTTTCCGAGATTCTTATCTGCTACAAGTGTAAAAACCCTGTTAAATTTGAGCAAACTGAATTTCGTGGTTTTGGTTTCATGATTATTGCAGTGTGTCGCTGTGGTCTTTCAACAATTAATTCTGGTCCTTTTGTTGACACTGGATACGAAATCAACAGAAGAATAGTGTCAGTTATGCGTCTTCTAGGGATTTCCCGAGAAGGGATAGATTTTTTTGCTAATCTTATGGATATCTGCGATGGTCTGAGTCAGCAAGCTTATGATAACATCCTGGTGCATCTTTATTCGGCTAGGAAAGCTGCATTTGATTTCTGTTGTGAGAAGGCCGTAAATGAAGATAAAAATGAGAAACATGAAAGAAGACTATTGAATTTTAAGGTTTCTGGAGATGGGTCGTAGAAAAAGCGAGTTTTTAAATCTTTGTACGGCGTCACTACACTCATTGCTTACTATACCGGAAAAGTCATTAAACTGGTAGCGAAAAGCAACAGCTGTCAGAAATGCAATATGTGGAAAAACAGATAAAACACAGAGGAATATTATGAATGGCTAACACAACATGAAGAAAACTGCTCCAAAAATCACGAAGGTTCGGCTGGAAAAATGGAGGTCTCTGTTATAACCGAAATGTTTTCGCGATCGGAAGTAGAGTACGGAGTCAAATACGGAAATTACATTGGAGACGGTGACTGCAAGACATTCAAGGCCATCCTTGATCTCAATCCATACGGTGATGATTTTACAGTCGTAAATGTGAATAATGCGTTGGACATGTTGAAAAACATATGGGCACTCGGCTGAGGAACGCTAAGAAGTTGCAGAAACTAGGAAGGAAAGAAAAATTAACCAACGCTTTGATTAAAAAACTTCAAACTTACTATGGACTAGCTATTAGACGCAATAAAGATAACTTTGATGATATGAAAAATGCAATAATGGCTACTAATCATCATTTGTCCTCAACAGATAAAAATCCAAGACACGAGCTTTGTCCTTCTGGAAAAGATAGCTGGTGCAAGCAGAAAAAAGCTGAAGCTATTGGAGTAAACAGCAATATCATAAAACACCCTCCACCGCTTCATCCTGATGTAGAAAAACATATTTTACCCATATTAAACGATTTAAGTAGTGACGAGTTATTAAACAGGTGCTTAGGAGGCAACACGCAGAATGAAAGTTTCAACGCGACTATCTGGCGTTTGGCTCCTAAACACCTTCATTGCAGCTTCAAAATAGTTAAAATTTCGGCTTATTTAGCAGCAATTATATTGAACGAAGGTTATTCTCAGCAAGCTATGGATTATGCTATCAAAGTTGATGAACGCCAGATCGTTCGGCAAGATAGACGCAGCCTTTACTCGACGAGAAAGGCTTGGGAGACACGAAAAGAGGAGAGTATGAAGCAAAATGCCTTTTTTTAAGAAACTGAAGGCTTGCTGTATGGAGCTGGCATAGCAGATTAGTCCGTAAGTAGCTTTATCAAACATTTTTCCGTTACCAAAACTTTGAACGCATTTTTCTCGAAACTTTTTTTTTACTTTTTTTTCGGTGCCAACGATTGCTCAGAGACTATTCAACCGATCGGGCCAAAATTTTGCACACGTTTTCATAACATATAAGACCACTTGGTAAACTTAAAAATATTAGAAATTTTTCAAAATTAACATTTTTTTTTATCTTTCTTCCCCTTCAAAAAAATTCCGAGAAAACTGCTCATTTTCGAGGTTCTGAATGGTTGTCTCCTCTTAAGATTTGACCGCTATTTGACTCTGACTACTTTTGATCTAATGAATATCAGATACGGTCTTAGCGACTCCAGAAACCTATTAATTCTTTCGCTCCGATGGGCGTATATATACGCCCTCGAGTCTTACGCGTAAATTACATTTCAAAGAATCATTTTTGATAATACAGTCTGTCAAGTAAGAGCGTGGTCGTGTTAATTTATGAAAAAATTCATTTAATGAAACTTTCATATTTATATATACATTGTACACATTACATGGAAAAAAATTTATAAATTTCCAATAATGCGTTTAATAAACTCAGAATTTCTAAATATTTAAGCAAATTTATTATATAGAAATACTTTTTTATCAAGATTATTTATATAGTTGTATTGATATTTCTATCTTCAATTTCTGTTGATTGATGAATGCTATTATATAAATTGATTTTAATATTTTTTTTTGCATTATAAATTATCTTAAGATTCTCACGAACTTGTGTACATATTTTATACTGATATAATTTTTTATGTTTATTGAGCACATTTTAAAAGTAATTTAATATATAAAACTAAAATGTTTTTTGACAACTCATTATATTCACTATATTATGAAACATAATTTTTTAAAGTATTTATCCAATTGGACGGTATGCTATCGATAGTTTAAACATTTTGAAATTTTGAGAAAAAATTCATTTTTTTCTTTTAAAATTATACTTATTAAAAAAATATATCCTTTACGATTTATAGTCCACCAGTCTGTAAATAATGATATATAACCTCAACAACAAATTCAGCAAAAATTGATGTAGCATGCTATTTTTCATAGCGCGCGTGTGTGCTATAAAGCGTCTCGCGAAATAATCATTATGATAATGTATAAATATGTAAATTAGATCGTTTGGTAAAATTATTATAAAATATGAAAAAAAAATTTTTTTTAATTGTTTAAACATTAATTGTTTAAATAAATGATTTAAAAAATATTTTGCATATTCTGACGCTGAAAATGGATTTGCAAAATTACATACTTTATACCCAATGCATAAATTGTTGATACGAGATTGTAATCCAAGATTTTAGCTAATTTGCAAATAGAAAAGTCGACATTTTAAAAATTAATTTTTCAGTATTTTTTACCGTGGAATTTGTTTTCGGTGTCAGAATGTGCAAAAAACATTTTGTAAATAATTTTTATAAACAATAATTGTTTAATCAAATAAAAAAATACATTTTTTTTTACTTTTTTTTCATAATTTTACCGAATGCTATAATCTACATAATTTTTGGAGCGGTTCTTTGGTGTTTTGGGCTTGAGCATTAATGGGTTAATATTTCGAAACGAAAACCTTATAATCTTTTAATTTTTTTGACATATTTCAGAACCGATTCAAAGTGAAAAAGTGCCTGGAATTATTTTTTTTTCTTTTCAAAAAGGTAAGTATATTTTTGGTATATTTATTTTTCTTTATTTTTATGTTTGATTTTTCTAAATAGCGGCTTTAAGTGCTCTAAGGGCAACTTTGACCGTTCAATGGGTGGTTTTGAGAGCAAGTGCAATTGAGTAGCTTTGAGCGCTCCAAGGGCACCTTTGAGCCACAGTGTACTTGAACAGCTTTGAGCGCTATATGGGCAGCTTTCAGCGCTACTATACTTGAGCAGCTTTGAGCACTACAAGGGCAGCTTTCAGCGCCAGTGCAATTGAACAGTTTAAAAATTGTTTAACAACAGCTAAACTAAATTCTAAATATTATTTGTCACATGAAGAAGTACAAATTCTTTATGGCATACTTTTAAAAGGCAGCCATGTCGACAAATTTCATGATATTTTGAGTACGAATTCTTTATTTAAACCACGTTTAACTTAACTTCTGCAAAATATCATGATAAATAGGCAACCTACGCATGTCAAACCTATTTCTACAAATACGCCTCATTAACAATTTCTACATAGTTGCGATGATTTGTGCAAATCGTTTTTAAATGATCATTGGATTTGTTGTTACTATGATACGAAACACATTTTTATCTATGATACATTGAATTTGAAACGTTTGCATCTACGAGGGCGGTCCGATAAGTACTTAGCCTACAAAAGAAAAACGAAAATTTGGGAAAAGTTGCGATTTATTTCTCAACATAGTCTCCTCTTAGCTCGATACACTTGACTCAGCGATGCTCCAATTTTTTTGACCCGTCTGAAAAATATGTATTCTCGAGGTCTGCAAAGTAGACGTCCGTGACGGCGATGATCTCATTCGGCTCAAATTTCTGCCCGGCGAGTGACTTTTTCAAGTTTGGAAACAAAAAGAAGTCGCACGGGGCCGAATCTGGAGAATACGGTGAATGGAGTAGGAGTAGCCCAATTCGATCAATTTGGCCGTGGCGACGGTAGAAATGTGAGCCGGTGCGTTGTCATGGTGGAAGAACACTTCTTTCTTCATCAAATGGGGCTTTTTTTCTGCAATTCGGTGTTTAATCGGCCCAATAATTCGGCATAGAAAAGCCCTGAGACCGTTTTGCCTTTCTCCAGGTAGTCGATGCAGATCACACCTTGTAAATCCCAAAAAACAGTGGCAATCACTTTTCCGGCCAATAGGACAGTTTTCGCCTTCTTCGGAGCACGTTCACCGGGTGAAGTCTACTGTTTCGACTGTTCCTTGGTCTCTGGTGAGTACCAGTGGACCCATGTTGCGCCGACGGTCACAAAACGACGCAGAAACTCCTTCGGATTGCGCTTGAACAGCGCCAAATACTGCTCTGAAGTGGTCTCACGGTTGCACTTGTTGTCCGGAATGAGCAAACGCAGCACCCATCGCGCCAACAGCTTTCTCATGCCGGAAATTGCATGCAGGATATAACCTACAAGGTCTTTTGAAATGCCAACTGTCTTAGATGACCATTTCCGTAGGTTGTCCGTAATTGATCATCTTTCCGTCGCTTTCTGTTAAAATCCTAAATGTCCCGTCCGCGGATATTCTTAGGTAACCGAAGAATTCTGTCAACAATAAAAGTTATCCGTCGACTTTCGTCGATTTCCAAAGACTTCTGTAGATTTCCGTAGTTTTCCGTCAAAATTAAAAACGGCCGTGAGGTTCATAATTGTCCGTAGCTTTCCGTGAAGAATAAAAGGCGTTTGTAGACTTCAGTAGATTTCCGTGGTTTTCCGTGAAAATTCAAAAACGTCAGTAGGGTTTCCTAATTCTCCGTAGTTTCCGTAAAAAATTAAAGGTGCCCGTAGAATTCCGTAGATTTCCGTTAATTTCCGTATATATCCGTGGAATTCCGTAGATTTCCGTGGAATTCTGTGGATTTTGGTGAACTTCCGTAGATTTCCGTAGACTTTTGTAGATTTCCGTAGCTTTCCGTAGAAATTCAATAACATCCGAGGGGTTTCGTAGTTGTCCGTAGCTTACCGTGAAGAACAAAAGTTGTCCGTAGACTTCCGTAGATTTCCGTACGGTTGTGTAAGAATTTAAAAACGTCCATGGGGTTCCGTAATCGTTCGTAGCTTGCCGTGAAAAATCAAAGGTGTCCGTCGACTATCGCAGATTTTCATTAACTTCTGTATACATCCGTAGCTTTCCATAGAAATTCAAAAACCTCCGTAGCGTTTCGTAAATGTTCACAGCTTTCCGTAAAAAATGAAATGTGTCCATAGACTTCCGTAGATTTCCGTAGACTTCCGTTGATATCCGTAGCTTTCCGTAGAAATTCAAAAACGTCCGTGTGGTTTCGTAATTGTTCGTGGCCTCCCGTTAAGAATGAAAGGTGTCCGTAAACCGTCGTAGATATCCGTGGGCTTCCGTGGATTACTATAGCTTTTCGTAGAAATTCCAAAACGTCCGTGGGGTTTCGTAAATTTTCGCAGCTTACCGTGAAGAACAAAAGCTGTCCGTCGACTTCCGTGGGTTTCCATAGCTTTCCGTAGAAATTAAAAAGCTTTCGTGAGGTTTGGCAACATTTGGCAGCTTTCCGTGAAGGATGAGAGGTGACCGTAGACTACCTTAGAGCTCTGTAGGTTTACGTAGAAATTCAAAAAAAATCTGTGGGGTTCCATGATTGTTCGTGCCTTTCCGTGAAGAATAAAAGGTTTCCGTAGACTCCCCGCGATTTCCTTAGGTCTCCGTCAAAATTAAAAAATGCCCGTAGGGTTCCGTAATTAATCGTAGCTTTCCGTGAAGAATATGAGGTGTGTCTAGTCTTCCGTAGATTTCTGTGGGTTTCCGTCAAAATTTAAAAAACGTCTGTGGGGTTCTATAATTGTTTGTACCTTTCCAAAAAGAATAAAAAGTGTCCGTAGACTTTCGTAGATTTCTGTAGACTTTCGTAGTATTTTGTAGCTTTCCGTAGAAACTCAAAAACGGCCCTAAAGATTCGTAATTGTCAAAAGCTTTCCGTGAAGAATAAAGTTGTCCGTAGACTTCTGTAGTTTTTCGTAGGTTTCCGTAAACATTTAATGATGTCCGTGTGGTTCTGTAATTGTTCGTAGCTATTCGTCAAGAGAGAAAAGTATCCGTAGACTTCCGTAGATTTCCGTAGACTTTCGTAGAATTCCGTAGTTTTTCGTAGAAATGTCGAAAACATCATTGGGGCTTTGTACTTATCCGTAGTTTATCGTAAAGAATAACAGGTGTCCGGAGACTTCTGTAGATTTTTGTAGGTTTTCGTAGAAATCAATAAAACGACTGTGGGGTTTCATAATTGTTCGTATCTTTCCGTGAAGAATAAAAGTGTCCGTAGACTTTCGTGGATTTCCTTAGCTTTCTGTAGGAATTCAAAAACCTCTGTGAAGTTTCAAAATTGTTCGTAGCTATTCGTCAAGAGAGAAAAGTGTTCGCAGATTTCCATAGATTTCCGTAGACTTTCGCAGATTCCCGTACTTTTTCGAAGAAATTTAGAAACGTCAGTGGTGTTTCGTAATTGTCCAAAGCTTTTCGTGAAGAATGAAAGGTGCCCGCAGACTTCCGTAAATATTCGTAGCTTTCCGTACTAATTAAAAAACGTCCAAGGGGTTTTGTAATTGTCCGTAGCTGTCCGTAAAGAATGGAAAGCGTCCGTAGACTTCCATTAATTTCCGTAGACTTCCGTATATATCCGCAGCTTTCCGTAGGAATTCAAAAACGTCCGTGGGATTTCGTCATGGTCCGTGGCTTTCTGTAATAGATAAAAGGTGTTTCTAGAGTTTCGTAGATTTCTGTAGACCACCGCAGATTTCCGTAGCTTCTCGTAGAAATTCAAAATCGTCAGTTGAGTTTCGAAATTTTTCGTAGCTTTCCGTGAAAAGTGAAAGGTGTCCGTAGACTTCCGTAGATTTTCGTAGACTTCCGTATATATCCGTAGCTTTTCGAAGAAATTCAAAAACGTCTGTGGTGTTTAGTAATTATCCGTAGCTTTCTGTGAAAAATGAAAGGTGGCTGTAATCTGTCGTATATTTTCCTCGACTTCCGTGAATTTCCGTAGCTTCTTGTAGAAATTCTTAAACGTCTGTGGGGTTGCGTAATTGTTCGAAGCTAAACGTAAAGAATGAAAGTTGTCCGTAAACTTCCATAGATATCCATAGCTTTCCGTAGAAATTCGAAAACGTCTGTGGGGTTTGTTAATTGTCCGTAGCTTCTTGTCAAGAATGAAAGGTGTTTGTAAACCGTTATAGATTTTCGTTGACTTCCGTAGATGTCCACAGCTTTTCGTAGAAATTCAAAAACGTCCGTGGGGTTTCGTATTTGTCCGTAGCTTTCCGAGAAAAATAAAGGTGTCCGAAGACTTCCGTAGATTTCTGTAGGTTTTCGTGAAAATTTAAAAAAGTCCGTAGGATTTCGAAATTTACCGTAGCTTTCCCTGAAGAATGAGAGGTGTCCATAGACTATCGTAGATTTCCGTAGAGTTTCGTAGATTACCGTAGCTTTCTATAGAAATTTATAAATGTCCGTTGGGTTTCGTAATTGTCCGTAGCTTCTTGTAACAAATAAAAGGCGTCCGTAGACTTCCGTAGATTTCCGTAGACTTCCGTAGAAATTAAAAATGTCCATTGGGTCTGGCAAATGCTCGTAGCTTTTCGTGAAGAATAAAAAGTGTCCGTAGATTTCCGTAATTTCATGTAGACTTTTGTAGATTTCCGTAGCATTCCGTACAAATTCAAAAACGTCCGTGGGATTTTGTAGTTCTCTAAAGCTTTCCGTAAAGAATGATAAGCGTTTAGAGGATTCCTTGATATTTCGTAGACTTCCATAAAAATTTAAAAACGTTCGTGGAGTATCGAAAACTTTCGCAGCTTTCCGTAAAGAACGAAATGTGTCCGTCGACTTCCGTAGATTTCCGTAGCTTTCCAAAGAAATTCAAAAACGTCAGTAAGGTTTCGTAATTGTCCAAAACCGGAAACCTACGAAAATTTACGGAACTCTTCGGACACCTTTCATTGTCTTTTATAAGTTACAAACAATTACGAAACCCCATAGACGTTTTTGAAATTGTACAGACAGCTACGGAAATCTATGGAAATTCGTGGAAGACTACGACCACCTTTCATTCTTAAAGAAAAGCTACGGACAATTACAAAATCACACTGACTTTTTAGAGTTTTTACGGAAAACTACGGAAATCTACGGAAGTCTATGGTCACCTTCCATTTTTAACGGCATGCTACGAACAATTACGAAACCCCACGGTCGTTTTTGAATTTCTACAGTGACCTACGAAAATCTATGGTAGTCTACAGATACCTTTCACTCTTCACGGAATGCTACCGATTATTACGAAACCCCACGGACTTGTTTGAATTTCTACGAAAAGCTACGGATATCATCGGAAGTCTACGAAAATCTACTAAAGTCTACGGACACCTTTTATTCTTCACGGAAATCTATGGACATTTACGGAACCCCACGGTCGTTTTTTAATTTCTACGGAAACCTACCAATATCTACGGAAGTCTACGGAAATCTACGGAAGTCTATGGACACCTTTTTATCTTCACAGCAAGCTACGAACAATTACGAAATCCCCCGGACATTTTTGAATTTTAACGGAAGTCCACGGAAATCTACAAAAGTCTACGGACCTTTTATTCTTCATGGAAAGCTACGAACATTTACGAAACTTCACTGGCGTTTTTCAATTTCTACGAAAGGCTACAGAAATCTACGTAAGTCTACGGACACCTTTCATTCTTCACGAAAATCTACAAACAATTACGGAATCCTTCGGTCATTTTTGTATTTCTACGGAAACCTACGGAAGTTTCCGGAAATCTACGGTCACCTTTCATTCTTCACGGCAAGATACGAACATTTACGGAACCCCACGGACGTTTTTGAATTTCTACGAAAACTTACATAAATTTTTGGAAATCTACGGAAACCTTTCATTTTTCACGGCAAGCTGCGATTAATTACGGAACCCCAAGAACGTTTTTAAATTTCTACGGAAATCTACGGAAATCTACGGACGTCTACGGACGTCTACGGACACCTTTTATTGTGGACGGCAAGCTACGGACAATTACGGAACCCCACGGACGTTTTTAAATTTCTTCGGAAACCTACGATAATCTACGAAAGTCTACACCTTCCATTATTTACGAAAAGCTTCAGACAATTACCAAACACGATCTACGGGAAACTACAGAAATTCATGTAATTCTACGGACACATCTCAATCTTTACGGAAAGCTACGATTAATTTTGGAACAACACGGACATTTTTTAATTCTGACGTAAACCTACGGAAATCTACAAAAATCTACGGACACCTTCATTCTTCACGGAAAGCTACGGACAATTACGAAACTCCACGAACGTTTTTGAGTTTCTGCGGAAAGCTACGGATATCTATGGAAGTCTACGGAAATCTAGGGAAGTCTACGGACGCCCTTCATTTTTCACGGAAAGCTACGAACAATCACGGAACCTCACGGTCGTTTTTGAATTTCCACGGAAAACTACGGAAATCTACGGAAGTCCACTGATATTTTTCATTGTTGACAGAATGATGTGGTCACTTTAGAATATCCGTGGACGGAATATTACGGATTTCGACGGAAAACGACAGTAAGATGAAAGATAACAGGCTACCTACGGAAATTGTCATCTTTTTGATGAATTTTACAATTTTCGTACACGAAAGTTTAACGGTATGGTTCCGTATAAACACTTTCGTTATAATATACAGTATGTTTGTAATAGATGTGCATATATATCACATATTATATTTTAAAATAATTTTAAATGAAGCCATATGTGTATTTATATATATACTATTCTACAAGTTATTTGAGTATTGATATATATACTATTTTAGAGGTTATATTTTTAATGAAACTATACTCGTATATTATGTATTGATAGTATTTAAAGAAATTAAATATGTATTGATACTATTTAAAAATTAAAAAGGCTATACTTTTACTTGAAAGTGTTTATTGTTGGCATTATTATTAGAAAATAATAAATAAACATGAAATAGTTGTGCTTAAAACAAAAACAATCAAGGGATTATTTATTATGTTTACTATTTCTCAGTGAAATGACAGAAAAGTATTTATTATTTCTAAGTAGAATTATCAAAAGTTATTAATTTTATGGATATGGTAACTAGTGGTTATATTTTTTAATAAAGCTATTTGTTAATTAATACTATTAATAATGTTATATTTTTAATTGCAAGTGTTAATTTTTGACATTATTTAAATAAATAATAAATATGAAATAATAGTGCTTGAAATTAAAGCAATTATGTTTACTATTTCTAAGTGAAATTGTAAAAAAGTATTTATTATTTCTAAGTGAAATTGTAAAATAGTTTTAATTTTGTGGATATAGTAATAGCTAGTGGAGGTTCGATGGAAAATGCCTTAAATTTTACTAAAGAAGATAATAAATATGAATACTTTTTAATGAAGCTATTTGTGAATTAATACTATTAATAATGTTATATTTTTATTTGTAAGCGTTTGTTGTGGACATCATTCAAATAAATAATGAATATGAAATAATGGTGCTTAAAATGAAAATAGTTCTGTTTACTATTACTAAGTAAAATTGTAAAAAAGTAAGTATTTATTATTCCTAAGTGAAATTGTAAAACAGTTCTAATTTTGTGGATACGGTAATAGCTAGCGGAGGTTCGATGGGAAATGCCTCAAATTTCACTAAAGAATAAATGTCTGCAACCAGAATTTTAATTTTTTGTCATGATAATTCTTATCTATTTCATGAAAGAACATTTCTTTAGAACACTCTTTAAAAATTGGTCGTTCTGTTATCAGTGGTAGAGCTGATAATATTATACTGTATTTGATTATAACGTATTTGATTGTATTGGTGGAGTTTGTACTGGTCTTGGATTTCCACCAACAGTTGTTGGAGAAATTGTTGCAGTAGTTGAAGCCTACACAACTCGAGCTGCTGATGGTGCTTTTTTTACTGAATTATTAAATGAAATAAGTGAAATATTACAAAAGAGAAGAGTCGTATTTGGTGTTACAACAGAGAAAAAAAGACGTTGTGGTTGACTTAATATAGCTTTATTTGGATGTGCAGCAATGGTTATCGGGTAAGTGTACTTTTTTTTTAATAATGAAGATAACTATAAATTTATTTTTATTTATAATAATAAAATTTAGTTTATTAAAGTTATAAAATTCACTCATTTGTCTGCTTATTGAATATTCACTTAGAAAAAAATTCAAGTAATTTTATGTATTTTTCTAGTTTTATTAAAAATTTATACCTACAATATTAATAAATTTATATTATTTTATTGTATTATTTTTATTATTTGTCTAAAAAATTATTCAAGTAATTTTATATATTTTTCTAATTTTATTAATAGTTTGAACCTACAATATTATTAAATTTTTATTATTTTATCGTATTATTTTTATTATTCGTCTAAAAAGTTATAATAAAATTTTTTTTTGGGTTTTGAATCAATAATATATTAATAACACAATCAATTGCAGGTCTTATTACACTTTACTAGGTTCCTTTGTATTTGCTTCGCAATCATTTTTTTTTATTCTCAGCTACCTATTTTTTGCTGATGATCATACATAATAGTTTAAAGTCTCAAAATATTGTTACATTTACTTTTGCACTGTATGATCTCTATCTATGGCATGATATACGAACATTTATTATTGTAGATTTTTCAGCCTCTTCTGGATTGGAGGTGTTTCAGAACTTATCAAATACAATTAATTATTTGTTTAACAGAAGTAAGATTTTTTAAGTAATCAAAAAAATTTTAAACTTAAAATGAGTAATGGTAAGAAAAATTTTTCTAATCTTAATAATTAACCTTTTTTGATAATTTTAAATATATCTTCTAGAATTCACATTGGATATAGTTGTCACGTCGTGCTATGACGCGACGCTGTATTTTTCTTTTTTTTGTTTTTCTACCACCCGCTGGGACGCCATACCGCGAGTTCGGACGGTACCATCTGTGCATCTTTTAACCTTTTTTTTCTTCTTTCTTATTTTACATTTTACATTTTCTTATTTTTTTTTTATTTCCTTCCTTTTTCCCTATGAAAAGCGCTACCGCAACAGCGATAACATCAAGGTACGGAAGCACTGATGCGGAAAGAGTGACCGAGTACGCGTGTATGAATCATGACTAAGAACACTTGTGTCCTACTTTTGGACCATCCCTTTTTGATAAGGAACAAAGGTGCGCGTCTAGTTTTTGGCCTATATAAAGGAGTTGGAAGATGCACCGACAGGACCAGTCTTTTCCCGAAAACGTTGTCGTGCGAGGAGGCTCTACCGGTTGCCACACAATCAGTAGTCCTTTCTTATATTATTCTCGTACGCGGAAACTCTGCTGGTTTTATTACAAACAAACGCGAATTAAAAGGTATAAAGTACGCAGTGTGTGGGTGAGTTTGGCAAACGTAGAAATTGTAACTGGATTAAGCCACCCGCCAGTTCAAAGTATAATAAATAAAAGAGACATTTTTACGAAATTCTTGGAGCTAACCATTTAAATTTCCTCCCCCTTCCCGCCAAGCAGCAGCTGAGCCAGCCAGCTAGCCAGCCTACAGCTAGCGACACCAGCGCACTCAAAACAACGTAAGAACATCTCTCTCTCTGTCTCTCTCTCTAAATCTCTCAACTCCCCTCGCCTGAACTGCATTACTCATGCAATACGTCTCTCTGGTCCTCATAAAGCGCACGTAGACAAATCAGGCATACATATAAAATATATATATACATATCTCTCTCTCTCTCGCTCTCGCACGCTGACTCCAGTTCTCTGTCTCTCTCCTTCTACCTGCGCTAGTATATATATTTATTACCTCCCGTCCTCGGCAGCTACGGTTGACCGAAATAGGGAATTAAACCTTTTGTTTATTTATTCAATTTAAAACTTAGTAAAATAAGTTTTTGGTCGTTGCGTCATCCCCTAGGACGTAACATAGTTAAACAAACTTTTGTACTCAGAAATAAAAATAAAAAATGAATTGCCAGTTATGCAAAATAGGTATTCTGATAAATTTCATGGAAACTGGAACATGGATCGATTTGACACCTATAAATTTAAACTTATTACTGTTATATGAAGATTCGTTGTGATGATAAATAATTAATGTAAACAATTGGCTAAGAAAATATATGATATTAAATCATCATTTAATCACTTCTTTCTTATTTGCCACTAAATTTAAAATTTTGTGCCTATTCATTTCCCATTCTCTATGTTCTTGCTAAAAGTAAATTATTGTTTATTTCATTAGAATACCATTATTTTATTTTTCAAGACCAAAAAATTAGAATTATTTTTTAAATTAAATTTTTATTTTTACTCAAATTTGTGAAACAACATGATCAATAAAGTTTATTATTTTTATTTAAATAATTTATGTATTATATTAAATAATTAATTGATTTTATTATATAATACAATTTGAAAAAAAATTTGTAATATAAAATATATTGCAAATATTTGCATTTATTTAATTTATAAGAATTATGTTTCTTTTATATTTAAAAATTTGTATCAACACAAATATAAATTACATTTTACAATTAACAACACGAATATAAATTCAATTTTACCAATATTTTTATGATAAATTAATATGTTGTGTACACGAAATTACAAAACAATTTGTACATGATTATTATCTATTACTTTAAATTCAACTTATTTTTATAATAAAATTTATATCAAAATTATATTTCTTAAAATTTAACTTATTTTTATAAAGTTTTTACACAATCATTTTGTAAAATATAAAAATGATAAAATTATAAACGAAACAATGGCCAAAAGGTTCTCGAAATATTTACATACTTTTCTTAGAACAAACGTTATTTTTATAACATTTTACAAAATTTTACAACTTTTTAAAATTTCATTGTCTTTTATCTATACAACTAATGCATCATATAGTGCAATCATTCTTCACAGATTACTTTCATAATAAATCTAATATAATATTTTATAATTTGATATATATTCTACCCAATTTATGAAATCTAAATACAACCTTTTTAATAAAAAGAAAATTATGGTAAGTATTGGTTGTCGTTTAAACATATTTTTCTGTGCTCTCTTGCAAATACGGGGGTGGGGAGGCAAATCAAAGCCCAATTCGTTCAATTTTGCCATTGTTTTCATGGACTTGTGGCATAGCTTGGTAAAAAAGGATTTTTTTTTTCTTCATGTGCGGTCGTTTTGCTGCGATCTCCTCCTTCAAACGTACCAACAAGTCAATATAATAATCAGTGTTGATCGATTTACCTTTTTCCAGGTAGTCAATAAAAATCACGATATGTGTATCCCAAAAAACAGACGCCATGACTTTGCCAGCAGACTGCTGCGTTTTTGGACGCTTTGGGCGGCTTTCGCTAGTCATGCGCCACTCAGATGATTGCCGATTCGACTCCAGGGTGAAATAATGTATCCATGTTTCATCCATGGTAACGTATCAACGCAGAAAATCCTTTTTATTGCGAGTAAATAGCGATAAACAGCTCTCTGAGTCGTCGACTCGTTGCTGTTTTTGTTCCACTTGAAGCAATCGCGGCACCCACTTAAAAAAAAACCTTTTTCATGCTCAATTTTTCATGAAGGATTGCAAATACGCTTCCAGATGGTATCTGTGTCATTTCTGCAATCTCACGGACCTTCACTTTGCAATTTTTTATTACAATTTTTAACACTTTACTCACATTTTCCTGTGTAACGGCTTCCAATGGCCTACCCGAACGTTCCGCATCGTTTGTGTCCGTACGACCACGTTTAAACTCAGCATACCAACGACA
The DNA here is from genome assembly GCA_949987625.1 of Chalcis sispes. Lineage (NCBI taxonomy): Eukaryota > Metazoa > Arthropoda > Insecta > Hymenoptera > Chalcididae > Chalcis > Chalcis sispes. Next base: position 36,691,778 of record OX465097.1, read on the forward strand.
AATCGTTGGTTTGGATGGAGAGGAGTCTGGGTAATATTTTTCAAGCCATTGCTGGGCTTCTACGGTGTTTTTACCCATTAAAAAACAATGTTTTATCAACACGCGAAACTCGCTTTTTTCCATTTTTCAAACAAATTACAAAGTGACTTTACTCTAACCTCGATAACTCTGCTGTCTGTGATCCGATCGACGTGAAATTTTTACACGTTTTATGTAAAGGTTAGCACTCTATGGAAACGTGGCTAGTTTGGTACTACTAGCACCATCCCTGGGTCAGTCTCGGGACTTATTGCACGATGTGTTATATATATATATACACTAATGAATGTCTAAATGTAAATACAAAACCTTTTAAATAAAAAAAATTATCGTCTTCGTTGTTGTTGAAAAATCTAAAAAAATAGAACTAATAATTTATTTTTATGCACATACGAGGTCTGGCTATTAAATAACGAGACTGGTTACGAAAAAAGGGTTTTATTATGAAAATTATTCTACATTCGAATGCTCCCCTTCAATATACTCCCCTTCCCTCGCCACACAACTTTCCATACGTTTTTTCCATTGATCGAAGCAGTGCTGGAAGTCTTCTTTGGTGAGGGCCTTTAAAAGCTCAGCCGTTTTTTGCTTTACCGCTTCCATCGACTCAAATCGGGTCCCTTTCAAAGCAGATTTTATCTTCGGAAACAAAAAACAGTCGCGCGGTGCCAAATCTGGCAAGTACGGCGCGTGTTCGAGCACTGGAGTGCGCTTACCGGCCAAATACTGCTTTACAGATAGCGCGTTATGGGCAGGTGCGTTAGCACCAACTTCGCACAGACTTTTGTCATGTGTAATTCCTCGTGTAAAATTTGTCTAACCGTTTCTTTATCGGCGTTTACAGCCTCGGCAATCATCCAGATGCTCATTCGACGATCTGCACGCACAATTTGGTTGATTTTGGTCACTGTTTACGGAGTTGAAACAGTGACAGGGCGACCTGGGCGTAAGTCATCTTCAGTGCTCACTCGGCCCTCACTGAAGCGCTTACACCACACAAAAACACGCGCACAAGATAGAGAATTGTCCCCGTAGGCCTCTTGCAACAATTTACAGCACTCAGTCAGAGTTTTTTTTAATTTAACGAGAAATTTGAGATTGATACGTTGCTCCTGTTTTTCGTCACACATGGTTTTCGGCACGAGAAAAAAACACATTCGTTTCAAACCGCTACTGCACAAATACAATAATAGTGACGAGAACGTGTTTTGGTACGTGCATAGACAAGATATCTAGATACCCAACGCACTACTCGTTTTTTTCCTCACCCCTCTACAGCACCCTCTAGGCGCGCAGTCTCGTTATTTAATAGCCAGACCTCGTATTTTCAAATTCTTTAGTTTTAAAATATTTTTAAACTAATGAAAGTAATGAAATATAATAATATTGCTAAATATCAACTTTTTATTAATGTATTGTTTGACTGCTACTTAGCTGATCATCATTTACTTATCGGATTAATGAAACGTCATTAACACATTTATTAACATATAAAATAAACACATTTTATAATTTTAATTAATACCAAAAAATATTATTTTATATCTTTTACAATTTTTTATTGAAATGTTACTTTAAATTTAAATATCAAAATATACAAAATATCCTCAATGATGCTAGATGATTCTTCTTCCCAGTTGCAAGAATACACGCGAAAAACCACATGGAAATCCACGTGGATTTTGACATGGAAATCTACACTGAAATCAGTCCAATAATACACTGTATGTGGATTTCCACGTTAATTTCCGCGTAGACTTTTACGTGAATTTCCGCGTGGATTACCACGTTGGTTTCAACGTGAAATCAGTGTAGGAATCTACGTGGAAATGAGTGTCGATATCTATGTGGAAATCAGTGTAGAAATGTACGTAGAAATAAGTGTAGAAACCCACACAGCTCAAAAGATTTTTAAAATGTTTTTAAAACGTTTTATGAAACAATAAAGACATTTTTAAAACCATTCACAAAATATTTTTAAAACGAGTTTATGTCCGTTTTTAAACTTTTCAGCAACGTTTTCTAGCTCCTTCTATAAACTTTTCGATACAAGTTTTAAAAATATTTCTATGAAAGTTTTAGAAATATCGAAAAAACATTTTTAAAAGTAGCTACTAAACCTTTTAAAATACTTTTTTAAAACTTTTATAAAAACTTTAATTAAGTATTTTATTAATTTTAGAATTTTATTTCTTATTATGATTATACATATTTTTAACATACGCATTATATTTAACCGTTTACATATGTAGTATATACACAGTGTGTCCCATGGAAAATGGAACATTCTCAAAATAAAGACAAAAACTCAATATTCCGGTAAATCTCATTTATTTTATTTAAAATAGTCTCCTTCCGCATTAATACAACGTTTTGCACGATCAATTAACACATCAAATGAGTTTTTGAGATCATTTTTATTCATCGACTTTAGTATGTCGGTCGTCGCTCTTTGGATGGCCTCTACGTCGGCATAACGTTTTCCTTTCATAGGCAAGTGCAATTTGGAGAACAAGAAGAAGTCGCACAGAGCCAAATCCGGCAAGTACGGTGAATGATTGATGGTTAAAATGGAATTTTTGATCAAAAAATCCGTGATCAAGTTCGATCGATGAGACGGGGCATTATCATGCAACAAACGCCAGCTTCCTTTTTCACGGTATTGTGGCCGCACACGGCGAATGCGGCTGAGCAAACGCTTCATAACACCAAGATAAAATACAGCAGTAATCGTTTGACCAGGTGGAACGAATTCACGATGAATAATACCCTCCGAATCGTAGAAACAAATCAACATTGTCGTTACTTTTGACTTTTCAAGACGACTTTTTTTCGGATTGGGCTCGGTTGGGTGCTTCCATTCAGCACTTTGACGCTTGGTTTCGGGATCGTATTGAAAATACCATGTCTCGTCGCCAGTCACAATTGAATATTTCAAGTTTGGGTCCTTTTTTGACTCTTTAATCAAATCCTTACAATGTTGAATTCGGAGCAATTTTTCGTAGTCGGTCAATTTGTGTGAAACAAAGCGTGCACACACCTTCCGTAGATTCAAATGATCAGTCAAAATGCGATGAATTGAATTTTTGGACATATTCAATTCCATTTCCATGTGTCGCAATGAAGATTTTGGCTCATTTTTTATAAATTCACGCACTTTTTCAATGTTACTTTGAGTAACCACGGTATTCGAAGGACCTGGATGTTCGTCGTCCTGAATGTCTTTACGACCTTCCTGGAACCGCTTATACCACTCATACACTCTGGTACGGGATAGAAAATTATCGCCATAAACTTGTTTCAGCAAATTATGCGTCTCAGCAAAGGATTTACCGAGTTTAAAACAGAACTTAATGTTCGCTCTTTGTTCGAAGTTCATTTTTCAACCGATGCCACAAACACACTGTCACTTCGAGCGCGATATTTTGGTTTTTCATTGAACCAAATGTCACACTATTTTGACAGGATGTCAGTTAAGAATGGACCTTTCCATTGCTAACATCCACCAATAGGTGGCGCCAATATAAATCGATGTTTTAAGAAAGTTCCGTTTTCCATGGGACACACTGTGTATGTAGTAAAATCTCAAGAGCGAAATTATGTATTTGAATATGTATAGATTGTTATTATTTCTAAATTTAAAAAAAAACTTAACACTATAGAAGAAATTTTAAACGTAAAATGAATACAAGCATATATGGATTGCCATGCAACTTATGATTCAAATTTAAATCTTAGTTCTACAAGCGTTGCATAGCGTGATGGTTAGGGCGTCTGCTTTATAATGCGAAGGACCCAGGTTCGATCCCACCGTAGGTCAAACATTTTTCTGCGTTTATTTCCGTAAAATAATGTGTAAAATAACATGTGCGACAATGCGAATAAACGGTTAAATATAATGCGTATGTTAAAAATATGTATAATCATAATAAAAAATAAAATTCTTAAATATATAAAATACTTAATTAAAGTTTTTATAAAGGTTTTGAAAAACTATTTTAAAAGGTTTCATTAACTACTTTCTAAAATGATTTTTTAATATTTCTATACTTTTTATAGAAATTTTTTTAAAACTTGTATCGAAAAGTTTATAAAAAGAGCTAGAAAACGTTGCTAAAGGGTTTAAAAACGGATATAAACTCGTTTTAAAAACATTTTTTGAAAGCTTTTAAAAATGTCTTTATCTTTTCATGAAACGTTTTAAAAACATTTTAAAAACCTTTCGATCTGTGTGGGTTTCTACACTTATTTCTACGTATATTTCTACACTAATTTTCACATAGATATCGACACTGATTTTCACGTAGATTTCTACACTCATTTCACGTTGAAACCAACGTATATATTATACCAACGTAACTATGCGGAAAATAACGTAAAAATCTACGCGCAAATCCACGTAAAAATCTACGCGGAAATCCACGTAAAAATCTACGCGGAAATCCACGCAAAAATCTACGCGGAAATCTACGTGGAAATCCACATACAGTGTGTTATTGGACTGATTTTAGTGTAGATTTCCATGTAAAAATCCACGTGGATTTCTAATGTGGGTTTTTACGTGGATTCTTGCAACTGGGATGTTTTGAGATACTGAAATAGTTTTTGTATGTTACAACTGAAACATGATTGGGTACGAATTACTAATAATAAGATTCCAAACTTTCAGCTACACTTTCTATATACTACTGTGATCAAGAAGTAAGGTGAATTTGTTTATAAAATGTAAATTCTTTATTTATTCTTTCAAATCAATTTCATCCCCTTCAAAGTAATCCCCGTCCGATAAAATGCGCTTTTGCTAACGCTTTTTCCAGTCCTTGAAACAGTCGGAATAGTCTTTTTCCGGTATAGCCTTCAAGACCTTCTTCGATTCGGTTTTTATCTCCTCAATCGTGTCAAAATGGCGTCTCCGCATTGGCCTTTTGAGTTTGCTGAATAGCCAGAAGTCGCACGAAGCCAAATCAGGCAAATACGGTGGTTGCGGAACGATATGAGTCGAGTTTTTGGCAAAAAAGTCGCGAAGAACCAATGCAGTACGACATGGTGCATTATCGTAATTAAGGAACCAAGAGTTGTTCGCCCGTAATTCCGGCCGTTTTAGACGAATAGCTTCACGCAAACGACGCATAACGTTCGAATAATATTATTTGTTGACAGTTTGGCCCGGCGGAAGGAATTCATAGTGCACCACACCAAGATAATCAAAGAAAACTGTCAACATGACCTTGATTTTCGATCGACTTTGCTGTGGTCTTTTCGGTTTTGCTTCACCTTGTGCACAATATTGGCTGGATTGGTCGATGGTTTCAGGGTCGTATGCGTTGTGACGTGGTGTTTTGCACCAGTCACATGAGGAGGCCAAAGCATAGCTTGTGCGCCTCCTCGTAGCTGAAATACCCCCCTTTTACAATCTTGGCAGTCGCGCAGGACTGCCACGCTTGACCTTAACTAACAGCCACGCAGAGCTGTACATACTTTACCTTCACCAGGTACATGAGCTTCGAGCTCAAGTAAAGGCTCCAGCGAGGAGCCAGTCTCAGGAGCCCATGAATAGGCGATTGCAGTGCCCGCACACACTGCAGCAGGGTTCCTCTCCAAGCTCCTTCCTATCCTTGTAGTGGTTTCCGCACCTGCAACCTCCCAGACAGTAACTAAACAAGGAAGAAAATGATAAGAGCAGCTGCACCTGGAAAGAGGAGTACAAGCTGCCACACAACATCATAGGAAAGTAGAAGAGGAGGTTAGAAGGCACGCAAAACACATAAGCACAGCATTTAAGTGTGAGTAACTACGCACCTGGAGGTGTCTAATAGTGTTGCCTCGCTGCCGCTGCAAGCAGGCTATCGCTGTCCCCGGCACCGCTGCTTCGCCTTCTCCACAGCTCATCGTTCTATCAGCAGCCGTTGATCCGCCGTACTGCCGCACCTGAAAAAGAAAAAGAGGAAACAAATTAGTCGACGCCTACCAGCTATGGAACGCGTCGACTTACCTTGATTCTCTGTACACTTGAGGTAGATTCTCGCTGCTCCAGGGGAGACACAACAACACTGGCACTCGCGAGCGGATAACCTAAACGCGCGCTGCTGGCGAGCAGTAATATCAACTGCCAACAGCGCTGAGCGCGCGCGGTGGCTGCGTTGCGTAGTGTACTTTACACGTACGTTGCGCCGGCGCAGAACGATGGTCTAAAATCCGCGCTCGCGAGAGTGCCACGCAAGAGCTTCTCGTTCACTCCGTTCGAGTCCGTTTTAGCGATAAGTCACAATTAGCGAGCAGTCGACACTCCGTTCGGGATGATTAAAACCAGCAGTCGCGAACTAATAACCTTTCGTCGAATGTAAAACGAGCGAGCGGCCGGGTAGTATCCGTGAGCGTGTTGGAGTATCTGGTGAGTGCCAAGGTGCAGTGGCAGCTGCCAGGAGGCATATCTTTCCCGAATCGTCCCCGTATCCTTCTCGGCTGCGTGTGTGCGACCGCGTCGCGTGTTACGCGCCATTTTCGACCATTGTGTATGCTGTACGCCCGCGATCGCTCTAACCGTGAGTTAGCCGCGCAACGTATTTGCCGCGCAAGAAACCGCGCTACACGATTGTAGCTGGCGCCGTGGGCTCGCGTAAAAACGCGATCAAGTTTTGCAGTATATGAATTCTAGTTAAAATAAATGTGTCTAGTTTTAACCGGTAGTTTAACCTTGCACTAGCAACCCGCCCGCTTCGAAATTTGATGCAAGTTCTTTGCTCAACAAAATCACCCATTGTAAAAATCGAAAAATTCACTTTTGGTTGTTTACAATAACACGTGTAACTCGGAGATAATTAATCCTTTTGACAAACAGACGCTTGGCAAATGTCATAGACAGTCCTACCAACCTAGGAAAAAAAAATTTACCTGCCTTCCTAATGCCCGGGAGTTGTAAATGACAATTTCACTTTACTTTTTGATTACAGTAGTATACACGTACATTTTCAATATACAAAAATGACACGGCATATGCTAATTTTTTTCTTAATAAATATTAAAGAAAAAATAAAAAATTAACATGATCATATCTTGTTGTATATTTGTATGATTTTAAATATACACATATACGTAATAAAAAATTATTAAAGTTGTCAGTAACAATTTCATAACATTTGATAATTTTTCATTTAAAAAATTAAGCACTCAATAATTCAAATAGAAACAGAATCATATAAATTATAAATCAAATGCTCATTTATTTTGGTGTACTCTATTTATTTTATTATTTATATTCTCCACCATTACACTCAACAAGTGTCCAGCAAGTATGGTGTTAATTACATGTCACAAGTAACTTTGTATGAAATACGAAAGTTGCAAAAGAATATAGCATAAAAGATATAGAAAAATATAGTTAAAAGAACTATTTGATTTCAGTGGTTTCATTCGAAGCAACTTCCTATTATCGTACGAAAACAATATGAAATTATACGTAAATTATTAAATCAAATTAAAATAAAAATTGAATAAATGTAAGAGTAAGAAGAATCATTTCACATGATTGATATTTTGTATACTTTGATATAGAAATTCAATGTAACATTTCAAAAGAAAATTGTTATTGGGTGTACAACTTTGCTTCCACCGTTTTTTTCCGAAATTCGAGGCTTTATTGTAAAAAACTGGTTATACATTTATGATTTAAAGTATTGTCCATCGCTAGCCACTACTTTCTCCCATCTTTCGGGCAGCATACGAATCCCGCGTTGAAAAAACTGGTCATCTTTTGAATCGATCCACGAATCGATCCAATTTTTTACTTCTTCATAAGACCGGAAGTGCTGGTCAGCCAGGCCGTGTGCCATTGATCGAAACAAGTGATAGTCCGAGGGAGCAACGTTTGGAGAATACGGCGGTGGGGTAGGACTTCCCATTTCAAAGTTTCCAAGTATGTCTTGACCACTTTCGCAACATGGGGTCGAGCATTGTCATGCCGTAAAATCACTTTATCATGTCTCTCGTTGTATTGCGGCCGTTTGTATTTCAATGCTCAGCTCAAACGCATTAATTGCGTTCGATAACGATCGCCTGTGATTGCTTTAGTTGGTTTTAACAACTCATAATACACTACGCCGAGCTGGTCCCACCAAATACTGAGCACGACCTTGGAACCGTGAATATTCGGTTTGGCCGTCGACGTGAAAGCATGGCTAGGATATCCCCATGATTTTCTGCGCTTAGGATTATCGTAGTAAACCCATTTTTCGTCCCCAGTCACAATGCGATGCCAAAATCCCTTCCGTCTTTTCCTTGCAAGCAGCTGTTCACAAGCACACAAACGCCGTTCAACATCTCTTGGCCTCAACTCGTACGGCACCCAATTTCCTTGTTTCTGAATCATTCCCATGACTCTCAGGCGTTTTGAAATGGCTTGTTGCGTCACTCCCAATGATCCTGCCAATTCTTGTTGCGTTAGACACAAGTCTTGATCAAGTAATGCCTCCAATTCTGCATCTTCGAAAACCTTCATTCTTCCACCGCCATGCTGGTTTTCGACGTTAAAATCGCCGTTCTTGAAGCGTTAAAACCACTCTCGGCACGTTCTTTCACTAATAGCGGCCTCACCATAGGTATTTGAGAGCATTCGATGAGCCTCAGTCGTAGATTTCTTTATATTAAAGCAGAAAATTAAAACCTCCCGCAAATGACGAGAATTTGGCTCGTAAGCTGACATGTTTAATCGAGAATAACTTTATGATGCAGACACAAATCGACTAATATTTCGATGGCGTTATGTTACCAAATATCTAAGCTTATTGTTTGACATATATGATCTATTTATTTCAACTACCACTTACCGCTACAGCCATCTATTGCAAAACGGCGAAAGCAAAGTTGTACACCTAATACAAATATAAAATAATATTTTTTAGTATTAACTAAAATTATAAAATAAATGTATTCTACACAAATATTGAAAATACTTAACAACATTAAATAGATTTCACAACTTTCGTGCGTAAAAATTTGTGTAATGACTTTTTATTAATCCGATAAGTAAATGATGACCAGATAGCGGTCAAAAAATGCATTAAGGGAAGGTTTACCTTTTTATTGACCAAAACAACAGTTCTTTTTGGAATTTTTTTTTTTCATAGAAGGAAATTAATAAACGACTCAAATTGTTTGCTACTCGTTTAATACAATAAAAAGAACACAAAAAATTTTTTTTAATGACAAAATATCGTGACGGTAATTAATGGCACACCTCGTAAAGTGACCATCTCCAAAAAAGGTGGCCCGCAGTTGGCCGCTCTAGCACCTGCAAAAATGAACGAAAATTAGAAATCGAAAAAGTTTTATAAAAAATATGAGTGTAGTCGGCATCTGACCTACAATCATCGCTAAAAATCAAAAATTAACAAAATGGCGGGCGTTTGAATTTTTTTTTCATTATTGAGTTTTTTTTCACTCTTTAAAGTACTCTAAATATAAAAATAATGCACATATCATCATGATTGTACTCCACTTTCCGATAAATACTTTAACAATTAAGAAAAAAAAAAAAAGGCGATCCATCGAGTAGTTTTTTAGTAATCGTAGCCAACAGTTCGAAAAACCTGGTTTCGAGAAAAACGCGTTTAAAGATTTGATTAACGATTAATCTGTGTTAACGTCGGTCTCGTTTTTGTTCCATAGCTTTAAAAAAAATATATATACGACCAAACGGTTTTGGGAATATATTCTACACGTAATTAACTACAAAAAAATGTAAAAAAAGAAAAATCGATTTTTTGGTTCAGAAAAAGGTAAACCTACCCTTAATAAAAAGAAGGATGATATTTAGCAATATCATTATATTTTATTGCTTTCTTTAATCTAAAATATTTTAAAATTAAAGAAAATTTGAAAGTATGTGTATGAAAATTAATTATTAATTATATTTTTTCATATTTTTTAATAACAACGAAAACGATAATTTTTTTGTATTTAAAAGATTGTTGTATTTACAAGTAGATATTCATTAGCATATTATATGTAACAACATTGATGATCAGCTATCGTTAAAAAAAAATGTGTTGATAAAAAAGAAAATACTTAGCATTATTATTTGATTTCACAACTTTTGAGAGTCAAAAATGCTGATTTGAAATATTCTTTTTGATATGTTACTCACAGGTGCCACACTAATATTCGATAAACTGATAATACATAAAGAAAGCACATAAAAATATGTTTAAACGACAACCAATACTTACCATAATTTTGTTTTTATTAAAAAGGTTGTATTTAGATTTTAGAAATTGGGTAGAATATATACTAGGCTGTTCAATAAGTTTGGCGGTTCGATAAGAAAAACACAATTTTATGGTTTGAAATATACTTTATTATTCAGCATAGTCTCCCTGAACATCAATACACTTGTTCCAACGAGATTCCAATTTTTGAATTCCATTCCTGAAGTGAGAATCTGGAAGGGCTGCAAAATACGCTTCTAAATCTTTTATGACCTCATCATTTGATGAAAAAAGCTTTCCACACATGAATTTCTTAGGTCTGAAAACAGATGGAAGTCGCTAGGGGCCAAATCTAGTGAATGCGGTGGATGCTCCAACAATTCAAACTTTAATTCATGGATTTTATCCATTGTCAAAATGCTCTTGTGACACGGTTCATTGTCTCGATGAAAAAGGATTTCTTTCTTCTGCAAACCGGGTCTTTTTTCACGAAATTCTTCCTTCAGCTGGTCTAAAAGGTTACAATAATATTCAGAATTTATTGTTTTACCTGTTTGCAAGTAATCCACAAACAAAACTCCTTTCGCATCCAAAAAAACTGATGCTAACACCTTCTTGGCCGATTTCTGGACACAAACTCGTTTCGGAGCCGAAGAACCAGGTTCACACCACTCTTTAGCCTCTTGTTTTTAACCCTTTGAGTACATTTGACGAGTGAGACTCGTCATGTGTTTACTTGGGCGAAGTTACGGTGGACGAGTCTGACTCATCATCTGAGTTTGATAAGTAGGCGTTGATTTTTGCGACACCCCCGCTAGTTGGCGTTGATCGCAAACAATTGCCTAACGTTTTTTTCGACATCTTACAGTTGCAAATAAGGTTAATTCCATTTATTATTATTTTATCCCTGTTTTTTTTGATACGCTATTCTAAGGCGTCCTTCAAGTGCCAATACGCCACAGCGTTTGCAAGCAAAAAATTGGGCACATTTTCCGGAGAATATTCCGGCAACAGAATCAAAGGAACATCCGACAAAACGGTGCCGCGTATGTTATAAACATAAAATAAGAAAAGAAACCACTTGGCAATGCAAACAGTGCCAGGTACCTTTACATTTACCGACATGTTTTGAAAAATACCACACGGTACAAAATTATTAGATTTTAAGTTAGTTCTTGTTATTTATAAATATTTCTATTTTGTTACATTTATATATTTATTTATATTTTGTAATTAATATGTACTTTCAAAAATATATTTATATCACCAATATAAGCATATTCCAAATAAAATGTATTACTCTTACATATTAATCCATATAGCAAAAAATTAAATCCGTTCCATATGCATAAAAGTCTCCAAATAATTCCGTACTCAAAGGGTTAATCAGGATCTGGGTGATAGACCCAAGTCTCATCCATAGTGATGAATCGACGCACAAAATCCACTTTATCTTTTCGAAAACGCTCTAAATGTTGCTGAGAAAGTCGCATTCGAATGTGTTTTTATTCCATTGTTAGCGAATGCGGCACCCATTGTGCACACAGCCTTCTGAAACCCAATACTTCAGTCAAAATATTGCTTACACTGCCCAATGAGATGCCTAGGGCTTCTATTAAATCTTTTTTAGTCACTCTACGATTTTCGAATTCGATATCCTGTATTTTTTCTACGATTTCTGGTGTTGTTGTTTTTGGACGTCCTTGACGTGGATCGCCTTCAAGGCTTGTACGACAACGTTTAAATTCAGCAACCCATCTTTCTACTGTACTAATTGAAGTCGATGAGTCCTTATACACTTTCAACATTCGTTCATAAATTTCCTTTACTTTTAAACCTTCCAAAAATAAAAATTCAATCACTGCACGATACTTGATTTTTCCATTGTAAAAAATACTGTAACACGTCAATACTAAATGGCTTCTAAGCAAAGAATGAATTGACAGATTGAAATGAAACTTTATATACGTTCATATGAAGAGTGTACCAACATAACAAAATAAAATTTAGGCTAGTAGCAACACCCTCTCTTATCAAACCGCAAAACTTATTGAACAGCCTGGTAAAATTATAAAATATTATATTAGATTTATTATGAAAGTAATCTGTAAAGAATGATTGCACTATGATATGATGCATTAGTTGTATAGATAAGAGAAAATGAAATTTTAAAAAGTTGTAAAATTTTGGAGATCGTTATAAAATTAACGTTTGTTCTAAGAAAAGAATGTAAATATTTCGAGAAACTTTTGGCCATTATTTTTTTTATAATTTTATCATTTTTATATTTTACATAATGTTTGTGTAAAAACTTTATAAAAATAAGTTAAATTTTAAGAAATATGATTTTGATATAAATTTTATTATAAAAATAAGTTAAATTTAAAATAATAATATATAAATAATAGATAATAATCATGTACAAATTGTTTTGTAATTTCATGTTCAAAATAACATTATATTAATTTATAATAAAAATATTTATAAAATTGAATTTAAATATGTGTTGTTAATTGAAAGATTCAATTTATATTTGTGTTGTTGATAAAAAAATTCAACTTATATTTGTGTTGATACAAATTTATAAATATAAAAGAAATATAATTTTTATAAATTAAATACATGCAAATACTTGCAATATATTTTATATTACAAATTTATTTTCAAATTGTATTATATAATAAAATCAATTAATTATTTAATATAATACATAAATTATTTAAATAAAAATAATAAACTTTATTGATCATGTTGTTTCACAAATTTGAGTAAAAATAAAAATTTAATTTAAAAAATAATTCTAATTTTTTGGTCTTGAAGAATAAAATAATGGTATTCTAATGAAATAAACAATAATTTACTTTTAGCAAGAACATAGAGAATGGGAAATGAATAGGCACAAAATTTTAAATTTAGTGGCAAATAAGAAAGAAGTGATTAAATGATGATTTAATATCATAAATTTTGTTAGCCTTTTGTTTACATTAATTATTTATCATCCCAACGAATCTTCATATAACAGTAATAAGTTTAAATTTGTAGGTGTCAAATCGATCCATGTTTCAGTTTCCATGAAATTTATCAAAATATCTAATTTGTATATCTGACTATTTTCTTTTTTATTTTTATTTTTGTGTACAAAAGTTTGTTTAACTATATCCAATGTGAATTCTAAAAAATATATTTATAAATAATGAAAAGAAATTAATTATTGAATTTTAGAAAAAATTTTTCTTTCCATTACTCATTTTAAGTTTTAAATCTTTTTGATTAATTAAATAATCACACTTTTGTTAAACAAATAATTAATTGTATTTAATAAATTCTGAAACACCTTCAATCCAAAAGAGGCTGAAAAAGTACAATAATAAATGTTCGTATACAATGCCATAGATAGAGATCATACAGTGCAAAAGTAAATGAAACAATATTTTGAAACATTAAACTATTATGTATGATCATGAGTAAAAAATAGGTAGCAGAGAATAAAAAAATAATGATTGCGAAGCAAATACAAAGGAACCTAGTAAGGTGTAATAAGACTTGCAATTAATTGTGTTATTAATATATTATTGATTAAAAACCCAACAAAAAATTTTATTATAACTTTTTAGACAAATAATAAAAATAATACAATAAAATAACATAAATTGATTAATATTGAAGGTATAAACTTTTAATAAAATTAGAAAAATATACAAAATTACTTGATTTTTTTTCCAAGTAGATATTCAATAAATAAGCAGACTAATGAGTAAATTTTATAACTTAAATAAACTAAATTCTGTAATTACCCAAGCGGAAATGAACTGAATAAAAGAAGAGCTAATAGAATCTAATAACTATCATTATTAGTTTATAAAGTGTAAAATTTGGACTCTAGTAACAGTTATTTATAGTTACTAAGTTTACTAATATTTCTTAGTTTTTATGTTTTATAAGCTTTTATTAGCTTTTCAACTTTTGATCAAAAGAAATTTGTGACTCTTCAGAAAAGCTAATAACTGCTAATAATATTTTTAAAATATTAAATGCCCTTATGAAGTATTTATAATTATTATTATTGGTTAATGATAGTAATTAGTACCCAGTTGTAAGAATCCCCGTTAAAATCCACATGGAAATCCAGGTGGATTTTTACATGGAAATGTACACTGAAATCAGTCCAATAACACACTGTATGTGGATTTCCACGTAGATTTCCGCGTAGATTTTTACGTGGATTTCTGCGTAGATTACCACGTGGACTTCAACGTGAAATCAGTGTAAAAATCTACGTAGAAATCAGTGTCGATATCTATGTGGAAATCAGTGTAGAAATATACGTAGAAATAAGTATAGAAACCCACACTGATCGAAAGGTTTTCAAAATGTTTTTAAAACGTTTCAAGAAAAGGATAAAAACCTTTTTAAAAGCTTTCAAAAAATGTTTTTAAAATGAGTTTATGTCCGTTTTTAAACCCTTCAGCAACGATTTCTAGCTCCTTTTATAAACGTTTTGATACAAGTTTTAAAAACATTTCTATAAAAGTTATAGAAATATTGAAAAAAACATTTTTGACAGTAGTTGATGAAACCTTTTTAACTACTTTTTTAAAACCTTTATAAAAACTTTAATTAAGTGTTTTATATATTTTAGAATTTTATTTTTTATTATGATTATACATATGTAATAAAATCTCAAGAGCGAAATTATGTATTTAAATATATTAAAACTGTAATTATATCTTAATTTTAAAAAATACTTACACTATAGAAGAAATTTTAAATGTAAAATTAATACAAGCGTATATGGATTGCCATGCAACTTATGATTCAAATTTTAATCTTAGTTCTACAAGCGTTGCATAGCGTAATGGTTAGGGCGTTTGCTTTATAATGCGAAGGACCCGGGTTCGATGCCACCATAGGTCAAACATTTTTCTGCGTTTTTTTCCGTAAAATAATGTGTAAAAGAACATGTGCGACAATGCGAATAAACAATTAAATAGAATGCGTATGTTAAAAATATGTATAATCATAATAAATAAAATTCTTAAATATATAAAATACCTAATTAAAGTTTTTATAAAGGTTTTAAAAAAGTATTTTAAAAGGTTTCATCAACTACTTTCAAAAATGTTTTTTTAATATTTCTATAACTTTTATAGAAATGTTTTTAAGACTTGTATCGAAAGGTTTATAAAAGGAGCTAGAAAACGTTACTGAAGGGTTTAAAAACGGACATAAACTCGTTTTAAAAACATTTTTTGAAAGCTTTTGAAAATGTCTTTATCCTTTCATGAAACGTTTTAAAAACATTTGAAAAACCTTTCGATCTGTGTGGGTTTCTACACTTATTTCTACGTACATTTCTACACTGATTTCCACATAGATATTGACACTGTATCCCACGTAGATTTCTACACTGATTTCACGTTGAAACCAACGTGGTAATCTATGCGGAAATCCACGTAAAAATCTACGCGGGAATTTACGTGGAAATCCACATACAGTGTGTTATTGGACTGATTTCAGTGTAGATTTCCATGTCAAAATCCACGTGGATTTCCATGTGGATTTTCACGTGGATTCTTGCAACTGGAAGTCTAAAATGATGATTTTAAATATTCTTTTTAATTTTTAGTATTTTGGATGTACGAGAGGAGTTGAATGAAAAGTAACTTCTTTAAACTTCATCTAAAATTTTCCATAATATTCCTTTTTTTAAAAGGTTGTATTTAGATTTAATAAATTTTGCACAATGAAAATAAAAATGAAAATTAATAAAACATGGATAATACACTAAGAGAGTACAGAAATATATGTTTAAACGACAACCAATACTTACCATAATTTTCTTTTTATTAACAAGGTTGTATTTAGTTTAATCATACTTACATATGTGTAAAATCATATTAAACCGATATTGATCGGTATATGAATCTAATAAAAAATTGTATATAAAAATTTACCATTAAAACAGTTTGTGTTTTTAGACATTTTTGATGGTCTTTTCCTAACAGGGTGTGTATGTGAAATGATAGAGTACAGTATACGTGGCCGACCATGCTAAAAACACGCAATGGAAAACGATTAAATGCAATCAGAAGTACTAATCTAATCAGTTTTAATAGATGGCAAGAGGATAACATTTCAATTATTTTAAGTAATTTCATGTTTTACTCATACTTGTCAACAAACAATTATGATTATATGTGAATTAATTTTACTGGTTATAAAAAATTAATAATCACAAATATGCATTACCGGTTTTCGGTAAAAGTGTCGATTTTCCGTGCCACAGTAAATATGATGTATTATAATGATTAATATTCAAAATTATTCATAAACCACATATGTGCACATTATATCGAAATGGGAATCTGCATTTTAGCTTCTATTTCATCATTTTAAATTCCACATTTTAGAAATGATATGATTTTTGTTAATTGTGTTGTACGAATATGTAGTGTGAATTACTCAGATTGTGTGTTAATTCATTATTTCATTACTAAACTTATTGTTGTAAGTTACTAAGAATAAATTAATGCAAAATTTTAATCTAAATATTTATATTTCAAATATATTTTCATTTGTTTCTATAATTAATACAAGCCATTATTGAACTTTTGATATTCATGGTAGATGAAGCGTATGAGCGGTTTTGTTCTTACTATCTCACCGATGCTAATAACCTTCTTATATTATGCTTTTCTTACCATATTTAAAACTGTTTGCATATAAATCTTGTATATACTTAATTTTATTAATTTAATATTTTGTATCACAGTAATTGAGAATCAATTGGCCGGTCAAAATAAACATGCTGATGAAAATAATTTTCTGTTAATAGAGCATTATTGGCGCTCAGATAAAACGGTAAAATAATACACTGTAATATTTTTAAAATACAGATTTGTATGCTTCACTTCATATCTACTATAAAAAATTAACCCATTTGCATCATCGCTATACTTAAGCTGCCGCGTTCAAACATCAGCGGCGTTCAACTGATGACTGACTCGTATCACCGCGCGCGGTTGATCGTATGTGGAGTAACAGGCATCTAAATTATTTATCGACTTTATTAAGAATGTACTTTTTAAACGATGATATACAGTGTTATATCGCATTTTACATTTTTTTATATAAAAGGAAAAACAAATATTTTTGGTGATAGTCGACTGTCAAGCTTTGCGGAATATTCCGCGCTTGGTGATAGTCGACTGTCGCGGTTCGCGGAATATTCCGCGCAATGATGCAAATGAGTTAATATTCTGCTATTAAATTTTCTTTGAAAGTTATTTCGCCTGAATTCTAAAATAACTTATTTACGAATGTTCTTGTTTGCCGATAATTTGATAATAAAATATATTTTAGGTGTCAATAGGATATGATCAAAGGTTGTCGCGCGGAGTATTTGACAATATCATGTCTTGTAAATCGCCTTTGCAATGTGCAGGAAACATAGTAATAGCAGTATTTTGAGAAAAAATAGTTGTACAAAGTACAGTTACCGGCAGAGTCAGCGGCTGCGCAAAAGCGCAAAAAAAACATGAAAGGGTAGAAGGCAAAATGGAATTCAAACCACTAGATCCGACTAAATTATCGGCATGTGAAGGTAAATCAACAATGCCAACTAGCACATGTTATTTCAATTAGGTTTGAATAAAAATGATAGAAGTAAATTAAAAACGATTATATCCATATAATCAAAAAATAATAATAATGATAAATGATTTATTATCATTTTTAACTTATTTCTGTAGTTTATTAAATAAAATTAATCGAAATAAAATCTTTGAATGGTTATTAATTTATCTTTAGGTTGAATATAATGGTTTGTTATCATTATTTTTTTATCTGCGTACAGGTTTATTTAGTACATGGGTGAAATCGAAGTATAGTAAAATTATAATGGCGGGAAATGAAAAGTGGAATGAGAACAATGAGGCCAATGAAGCAAGAGATTAAAATGTTCGGAACGTACGTGACAAAAAAATTTCATACTTAAAAAGATCCCCTTTAAAAAAAAAACCTCCGTTGGAAAAAAGTACTTAATTGTATACAATTTAGTAAAATATTTTATAAAATATATAAATAATAAATTGTTTCAAAATTATGTAATTTTTTTTTTTTTTTAATATGATAATTGTTAGAAGACGATGATGAGGTGGATGATCGTGAAGATCAAGGAGAGATCAAGGGAAAGGAGGATCAGGTGAAGGAGACTGAAACCAATGAATCTGAGGAAATAGCGTTTTCATCGATATCTGATGATTTTTTAGAGTTTGAAAATATAATGCTTTCGTACAATGAAAGCAACGAAACAGACGTAAATGTTGACCAAGATGATCCACTAATATAAGTATTGAAATGTTTGTATTTTTCAGAAAATAATTATTCTCTGTTGTTATTAATTTTATTATAATAAATAATTTACATTATTTTAAAAAAATAACAAACTAATAATTTTATTTTATAACAACTATCCTACTAATAAATACGAGGTGTGCTCAAAAAGTAAGGTGATTATATTTTTATAAGAAAACTTTTATTTATTCATCATGTCACGGAGAGCACTCCGTACTCCGCGCGTATTCGTATTTCGCACGCTTTCGCCGCTCACACAGGTAAAATCGTACCTCGGTATCGCGACGGTCTCGGACGGGAACATACGGTACGCGCCAACATTATAAGATAGGCATATCGTATGATAGACGCGTGCCCTCTTCCCGCGTCTCGGCATTTTTTTTCTTTGAACGAGTTTTCGCGAGTTTTTGGTGCGCCCCCGGTCGTGTGTTTTTTTTGTGCTGTGCAGGTGCATAGTTGCGGCCTGCAGCATACCAGGGCACCGCCACCAGGCCACAGGGGCGTAGCAGCGAGGCGAGACGCCTCACGAAGCGACTCCGGCCGGCGACAACGGCGTCCCGCTTTGAGCGATTTTTCTCTTTTTCTGCGAGCGAGGCTGGCCAGCCAAATAGTAAGTTTATTTTGTAAGTTTGTTCAGCGCATAATTTTATATTTTTTTATTTGCATTGGAGTAACCTCCGCCGGTTGCTCCGCTTTTTATTTTATTCGTTTTACGCGGTTCGTGCGAGTGAGAGAGCGTTATCTCTCTCACTCTCGTATAGTCAGTACGAGAGAGTTACGATCTCTCTCGCACCTGTGTAAGAGTAGGCGCGTGCGAGTGAGAGAGCGATATCTTTCTCACTCTAGTAGAATCAGTGCGAGAGAGTTGCGTTCTCTCTCGCACTCGCGTAGGGTTAGGCGCGCGCGAGTGGGAAAGCTCTTTCTCTTTCACTCCAGTAAGCTTAGTGCGGGATAGGTTCGTTCTCTCTCGCACTCATATCGTGCGTAGCGCGCACGAGTGGGAGAGGCCTTTGTCTCTCTCTCTCTCTCTCTCACTCCTAGAGTCCGTTACGAGCGAATCACAGACTTGAGCGTATAGAGCCCGTTCGCACAGAGTAGCGCGCTCACCTTTTATTATTTGCGCTCCTCGTGTGATCGATTTATAATATTTATTTTGTTATAGTTTATTCTTTTTCGTCGTAATTTATATTTTTTTTGTTTGTTATATTATAAAATTATTTTATTTATTTTAACATCTTTTATTTTTTTCATATTTTCATTCCTTCTTTTTTTTCCTCCTTTTTCTTTGTTTTTTTTATTATTGTTTTCTTTTTCTCACTTTTTAAATTTTATTTTTTTTGTAAATTTATTTTTTCACGTTTTTTTTTCTATAAAGTATTTAATATTTTTCTTTTATTTTATTTATTTCGCTTTTTGCTCTTTTCGACATCTTTTTTTCCACGAGGAAATTTCAGTCTCCCTCTCGAATACCGCCCTCTCCGAGACATCAACTAACCGGGAGAGGACGACACACGAGCCGCGCAACGACGATTGCGCGCCGTTGTAGCGGGTAAGTACGGTTCAATAGACGGCTTCTCGTGCCCGGACCTAGGAGCAACGTCGTCACAGGTTATAACAGCCAAGAAGGGGGCGCTGCGCATTAGTTTCGCGCCTTTCGCGAATCGCGCGTCCCCCGAGGTTAATTGCTTCGGTGGTGGTTAACCTTAAAACTGCCACCCCGTTACAATCAGTGTTCATGTTGTTCTCTTCAAAGTAATCTCCCACAGATACGTTACAGTTATGCCAACGCTTTTTCCAAACCTCGAAGCACTTTAAATAAGCAATTTTTGGTATAGCCTTTAATTTCTTCAACGGTTCGGTTTATATTTACTCAATTGTGGAAAACCTCTACCCTTTAAGGGTGCTTTTCAGTTTTACTAAAAAAAATCACACAATGCTGGATCTAAATATGGAGGCTGTGGCTTGATTGTAGTGTTGTTTTTAGCCAATAAATTACAAATCAGCAGCGTGAGCAGGGCCTCCATTTCTGAAAACTCACCTTATTTTTTGAACACACCTCGTATTACTACTATTATCCTACTTATAAATATCGTATTATTACAACACGTCAAAATTGATGCGTGTAGATTAAAGCCCATCGAAAATTACTGTTTTGATGTCAAATTTGACAATAAACTTGGATTATGTAAAACGCGATAGCTCACGTATTATACGTATAGGTATAAATGGCATTAAAAAAGATTGAAAGCGATTAAATCGATTGATAATCGATTTTGAGACTATGATTCTTGTTCTCAATTTTTACATTTGGAAAGGATAAAAACGCTTTATGTACTAAACTCGATTGACTTGGATTGAATATAAATTTCACAAATCATATTAAAAGCGATAGCTCGTGTATTATATATATACGTATAAACAACATTAAGAAAGATTAAAAGCGATTAAATGGATTACTATTTGATTCTGAGACTAATTCTTGTTCCAAATTTTTACATTTGTAACGGATAAAAATGCATTATACACAGTGTGTCCCATGAAAAACGGAACTTTTTCAAAACATCGATTTATATTGGCGCCACCTATTGGTGGATGTTAGCAATAGAAAGGTCCATTCTTAACTGACATCCGGTCAAAATTGTATGACATTTGGTTTAATAGAAACCAAAATATCGCGCTCAAAGTGACAGTGTGTTTGTGGCATCGGTCGAAAAATGAACTTCGAACAAAGAGCAAATATTAAGTTCTGTTTTAAACTCAGTAAATCCTTTACTGAGACGCATAATTTGCTGAAACAAGTTTATGGCGATAATTGTCTATCCCGTACCACAGTGTATGAGTGGTATAAGCGGTTCCAGGAAGATCGTGAAGACATTCAGGACGACGAACATTCAGGTCCTTCGAATACCGTGGTTACTCAAAGTAATATTGAAAAAGTGCGTGAATTTATAAAAAATGAGCCAAAATCTTCATTGCGATACATGGAAATGGAATTGAATATGTCCAAAAATTCAATTCATCGCATTTTGACCGATCATTTGAATCTACGGAAGGTGTGTGCACGCTTTGTTCCACACAAATTGACCGACTACGAAAAATTGCTCCGAATTCAACATTGTAAGGATTTGATTAAGGAGTCAAAAAAGGATCCAAACTTGAAATATTCAATTGTGACTGGTGACGAGACATGGTGTTTTCTATATGATCCCGAAACCAAGCGTCAAAGTGCTGAATAAAAGCACCCAACCGAGCCCAATCCGAAAAAAAGTCGTCTTGAAAAGTCAAAAGTGAAGACAATGTTGATTTGTTTCTACGATTCGAAGGGTATTATTTATCGTGAATTCGTTCCACCTGGTCAAACGATTACTGCTGTGTTTTATCTTGGTGTTATGAAGCGTTTGCTCAGCCGTATTCGTCGTGTGCGGCCACAATACCGTGAAAAAGGGAGCTGGCGTTTGTTGTATGATAATGCCCCGTCTCATCGATCGAACTTGATCACGGATTTTTTGATCAAAAATTCCATTTTAACCATCAACCATTCACCGTACTCGCCGGATTTGGCTCCGTGCGACTTCTATTTGTTCTCCAAATTGCACTTGCCTATGAAAGGAAAACGTTATGCCGACATAGAGGCCATCCAAAGAGCGACGACCGACATACTAAAGTCGATGGATAAAAATGATCTCAAAAACTCATTCGATATGTTAATTGATCTTGCAAAACGTTGTATTGATGCGATAGGAGACTATTTTGAATAAAATAAATGAGATTTGCCGGAATATTGAGTTTTTGTCTTTATTTTGAAGAAGTTCCGTTTTCCATGGGACACACTGTGTATATTAAATTTGATTGAGTTGGATTGAATATAATATTCAAAAATCATATTAAAAGCGATTGACATACAATTATTCTTAATACGATTCAGTCGATTATTATCGATTCCATTTAATCGATTTCAATTAAGAAGTCAATTAAATAATGCAATTTAATAGTCAAAATGACATACAAGAATTAGACTGAAAATCGATTAAACTGTAAATAAATTCGTGTGAAAATTAAAAATTTGCAATCTATTAAAGGGAGTTAAATATTTGGAAATATATTTTATTTTTATAAAGTTTTCATTTAAAATTTTTTACAAAAAATTGATGGTATTCTTGAGTATTTCGGATAAAATTGTTTTAAACTTAAATTTTATAAGCAATCATTTTTTTAAGCAACTTTTATTTTTAAGAAAATATGAAAAATCAACATGATATACTTTTTAAAATCATTATCCGATTCGAGTGACGTACCAAAAAATCATTAGCGTGAATAAGTTTTTATTTTTTTGAGTACAATATATCTTTGGAAAAAAAATGGATTTTTTATAAACATTTTTTACATATATAATGATTTCTATTTTTTATGCCAAACGATGACATTTGAATTTAAATTAATGTTTTGACATTAATTCAATGACTTATCGTTTTAAATTCGTAGACGTTACGGATAAGAGAACATAAGAAGAGCAGATTTTAAATTTGCGGTAGAATATGGAGAAACAAGCGTAGCGTAACCGTATGACGCACGCGTATGGGTGTACAGTTGAAAATCGTAAATTTCGCGCATTTTCGTTTTTTCTCTCAATGCTGGCCTATTAGATCGCGAAGAAATCTGATTTGCTATTAATTTATTGTTAATTGAATAGTAACTAATTACTTAATTTGAACACAACAAGTTTTTTATTTATAAAATCTCTCCCTGCATCCGGCGTTATGAATATTTATAGCGCCTACAAAGACTCTGTGAATGAAAAACTACAACATCTGTAAGAGCAAAAATATAAAATGATAAAAAGATTAATCAAGCAATTTTTTTAATGTAAATTAATAATGATAAGCCTCGCATACAGGAAATACAACTTTTTTAAATGCTTAAAAAGTAGTTTTAACAATTTACATTTATTTTTCTAATTAAATACCGAAACGTCATTTTAACCCTTTTGGTGAAAACTGGTATACGGTAACTTAAGGTAAATCTAATGTTAAAGCACTTATTGCTGCTACTTTTTCTTGATCGTCGTTCACGCCGTCCTGGTCTACAATGGGTTCGAAATACCTTAATTGATTGCAAGCAAAATATTTTTCAATGTTTAATTTTATCCTTTTGAAGGCTTCTAAAGTCTTGTCTTAAGTGTTTCAAGGTCTTTTTGAATGTTTTCATAACAATAATTATATTTCCGAGATATGCAAATGCGTAAGGTGTCATTAACGATCTAATTACTTGATCTACTAGTCACTGAATCGTAGCCAGAGCTAAATCGGAAGGCATTACTTTTAATTTAAAGAGACCTTGCCTGGTATTGTTACGTTTATCGGTATCGATTTTTTGATTCCATTGATGTTAAGTAGAGTCTACCTTTTAGTTTATTGCATTTATGTCTAGAAGGAGGCAGGCATCTTGTCGAATACTTTATTTTTGTTCAAGGAACTCAAAAATGTAAATAAACTTAGGGATTGCTATATGAATTTCATTAGCCATTACCCTTTACCCTTTAATAGGTTACGGGGAAGTTTTGATTTTGATTGCATTAAACAGGACTTATTAAAATATCAACTTATTAAAATATTATTTTTATTACTGAAAATTTTTTATTGAGCAAATACACATATACAAGGGCAGTCCCAAAAGTACCCGGTCCGACAAAGAAAACAGTAAAAAAATTGCAAAAATGTTTTTTATTTTTCAACATATTCTCCTTTCAGTTCGATACACTTTTCTTAACGATGTTCAATAGCTTCGATACCCGCTTTATAGTAGGAACCGTCAAGCTCCTCAGAACACCTATATATAACCGCAGACTCTACCTCTTCATTGTTGGCAAATCTTTTGCCACCGAGCCATTTTTTCAAATTCGGAAAAAGAAAATAATCCGAGGGAGCTAGATCTGGCGAATAGGGTGCGTGAGGAAGCAATTCAAACTTCAACTCATTGATTTTAGCCATCGCAATGACGCACGTGTGGACTGGTGCGTTGTCGTGATGAAACAACACTTTTTTTCGTGAGATAGAGCCGTTTTCTTGATTTCATCACTCGAACGCTGCAATAAGGCTACATAATATGCGCCGTTGATTGTTTTTCCTTTTTTGAGATAATCAATAAATATTATTCCACGCGCATCCCAGAAAACGGATGTCATGACCTTGCCAGCTGACTGAACTGTCTTTGCTTTCTTTGAAGTTGGTTCTCCCTTTTCAGTCCACTGCTTTGACTGCTCCTTGGTCTCAGGTGTGAAATGATGGACACATGTTTCGTCCATGGTTATGAATCAACGCAAAAACTCGACTTTATTGCTGCGAAACATTGCCAAACACTCGATGGAAACATCCTCTCGTTGCTGTTTGTGCTCCATTGTGAGCAAACGCGGCACCCATCTTGTGCACAGCTTTCTCATGTCCAAATTTTCGGTCAAAATGCGATGCACAGCACTTTTTGAAATGCCTGCCATGTCTGCTATCTCGCGCACTTTTAGTCGATGGTCATCCAATACCATTTTGTAGATTTTCTTCACATTTTCTGACGTAGTGACCTCACTTGGTCGACCACTGCGGTGTTCATCTTGGCAGCTCGTACGACCTCGCTTAAACTCAGCTACCCAATATTTGACCGTTGTAAACGAAGGAGCAGACTTCCCCAGCGTAGAATCCAACTCGGCTTTGATATCGGTTGGACTTAGACCTTTCAAATAAAAGTATTGTATCACATAACGATGTCCGATTTTTTCCATATTTACAAATTCACTGAGAGTGTTTACTTTGGATGTCTATAAAAAAAATAATAATAAACGTACCGTTATGAATTTTTCACATTTAGTTGTTGAAAGGTAGTATTGTCAATCGCAGTAATTGTTTTTTGATAACTACCTGTATTCATAAGTCAGGTCGGGTACTTTTGGGACTACCCTCGTATTAAGATAAACATTTAAGTGGCTTAAATTTCCAGTTAAGCCAGTAGCATGTTTATCTTAACATATGTGTATTGGCTCAATAAACAATTTTGTTATTTGCGTTATTGTTTTTTGAGAATTAGGTTTTTCTTATACATTATCATTCTAAAATAATTAATAATGAAACGCCAA
The DNA here is from genome assembly GCA_949987625.1 of Chalcis sispes. NCBI lineage: Eukaryota > Metazoa > Arthropoda > Insecta > Hymenoptera > Chalcididae > Chalcis > Chalcis sispes. The sequence continues at coordinate 36,717,494 of OX465097.1, forward strand.
ATCATAATTTAATAATACTTATGTTTGATTGTAATTCAGACTCTTTATAAAAATTCAAATTCTACAAATTTTAATAAATTTTTATTATATCTACCCAAAACTTTCTTTTATTCTGAAATCATCAAAATTCTGTTTCAGGATTATTCATTGTTCATCATTAATAAAAAGTTTCCAACAAAAAGTATGAAAAACTTACAGGTGAAGATCAAACAAGCCGAAAACAATCAATTGAAAGACGATACTATACGATGTAAATAAAAGATTTTTGAATAAAATTAAACTATATTATAGTTATATATTATATAACTATAATATAGTTAACTATATTAATTAGTTAATTAGTAATTACTTTTAATGTTAAACTTCTTGTACACATAGTACATGCCATACTGTTTATTCATGAATATAGCAATTAAAAGAAAAATATAAGTTTACAATATTTTTAAAATTATAAAGGAAAATAAAAAATTTAAATTAATTATAATTTAAAATTTCTGATAAATGTAAAATACTAGATTAGAACATTATTAACATAACGATTCTTATTATTTCTATGAATAATTATTTTTAATTACAGTCTGTCAAGTAAGAGCGTGGTCGTGTTAATTTATAAAAAAATTTATTTGATAAAACTTTCATATTTATATATACATTGTACACATTACAAACAATGATGCAAGTCGGTCAATAATGTGTCCAGTCATCACCGGCGTCGATAATTGCCTGGCATCTCCGAGGCATGCTTTCTACTAATTTGACGGCGTATTCTAGTGGCAAGGATCTCCAGATCCGACAATTTTCGTAAGACAACTGCTTCAAAGTGTATGTGCGTCTTCCACGAAGCTTCCGTTTAATATATGCCCACACATTTTCAATAGGGTTTGCATTGGGCGACTGCGACGGCCAATCCAATGTAACGATGCCAGATTGAGTCTTCCACTGAGTACAGAGCTTGCTGCGGTGTTTAGGATCGTTGTCCTCCTGTCGAATCCAATCTTAATTTTTTGCGATGAACCATCGTTTGGCAGATGGCAGTAAAGCCTTTTTGTAGATTTTTATCATTTTCTCGGCATTTAGGTTGTCAGTAAAGAGGTGCAAAGTGCCGAATCCCTGCTTTGAGAAGCAGCCCCAAAGATGCACCTTTATTCCATGTTTTGCGGTCCGCTGAACAAGCCTATTGGTGGAAGTTGACCAGGCTCGCGTGAGGACAGAACGTGCCCATATAGAACATTCATCAGTAAAAATGACATTTTCAAAATCTCTATCAATATTCTCATGCACCCAAGCGAGTCGCTTTGTCACATGTTTTTCAGTCAACAGAGGCTTCTTCATTGTGTTGCGCCATTTCAGATGATGAGTACGAAGATGGGTTCGGATAGTTTCGTAGGATATATCTAAACCTTTTGCCATTAATTTTGCTTGTCCTTGCCGCAGTGTTAAAGCAGGATTCCGCGAAAACAGATTCAATATTCTTTATTCATCTTTTTTGTTCACTTTTCCTATCGAGCCACGTTCTGGTAAATCATCGACATTTTTAGCCACTTTATATCGCTGTATCCACTTCTGTACAAATGCCTTCGACTTTCTCATATATTTAGCAGTCGCTGATAGCGACATTTTGGGACCTTTCGGGTGGATGCAAAGGAACACAGCCTCGTAGCGCGATGCGTACTTAGCACTCATGCCAACTTTTTTCGTTCTTAAGGCACTCATGGCGTTTAACGTGATTCTCTTTCAAAAGATCAACGACAACTGAATCTTTGTTGACAATGCATCAAGGACAAAGCTTCTCCCTATCGGCTCGCGAAGGAATTAGAGCAAAATCTTTGTACCTGTCGGTGAAGTCGACCACGCTCTTACTTGACTGACTGTATGTTCAAAATTAAAAGTGGTTATCATCTGCACAAGGAATAAATAAACATCACTTTATATTTTAATTTAGTTTTCAATAATTATGTCATTCAAATATCTTGTAACTATTGTGTTCGATTATTTTAATAAATCCATACTGCCAACATTTATTTGTAAATATATAATTTTGTGTAAAATTTACAAAAAATATTGTAATTTAGAAATTACAATTGGAGGTAAATTGATAAAAATTTATTAAGTTGAATTCTTTAAAATTTTTCCATTTTATTTCACTAGTATTTTAACCCTTAGCGCTCTGCACGCTTTTATACCAAATGACGGACGGCTCCGTGGCGGAGCCAACGGAGCGCTAAGGGTTACGATTATAAAAATAGTAAAGAAAATACTAACAAGGAATTTTTAAATTATAAAAATAGAAAAAAAATACTAATAAGGACACCTCACCAACCGGAACTCTCCGATTTTTTTGAATCTTTGATATTTTGTAGAGCATCGAAAAATAAGAGACACGTACTATATTTTATCTGATAATGCTCATTATAGAAGGGCGGTTTAATAAGTACCCGTGTTTGACGATAGAAGGCGTTCTTGAGGCAAATTGGTATTATCATCGTGTGCTGCCATCTATCAAACGACGGAAAAACAAATTTCAGACTGATTGATAGGTTAGTTTGGATTTGGCAGCCATTCGAGTAAGACGTGTTTCGTGATTTTCGCTAAGATGGAAAAAGAGCAGTATCGTTCGGTAATTCACTTTTTGTTTTCGGATGGAAAAAAATGCGAGGAAATAAAAGCAAAGTTGGATGCTGTTTACGGGGACACTTCGCCATCTATGACCACAGTTAGATATTGGTTTAACAAATTTAAACGTGAGTGAACATACGTTTTTGATGAGGAGCGACCAGGACTCCCGGCAGACGTGGTTACCGAGGAAATCATTCAAAAAGTCTACGACATGATTTTCGTTGATCGACGAACGAAAGTGCGTTAAGTAGCAGAGGCCGTAGGTGTGTCGACCGGAACAGCAATTAATATTTTACATGATAAGTTGGCGATGAAAAAATTGTCGACCCGATGGGTGCCGCGATTGCTCACGGTAGACAACAAGCGGATGCGGCTGTTAACTTCGAAGCAGTGTTTGGAGCAATTTAAGTGAGATCCGAAGGAGTTTTCGCGTCGAGTTGTAACCGTTGATGAAACCTGGATTCATCATTACACACCAGAAACTAAGCAACAATCATAACAATTGGATAATAATAATAATAATAATAATAATAATAATAATAATAATAATAATAATACGGTCTCAGCGGAGGCCGTCCTGGTGGTAGCGGGTGTAATACCCATTGACCTGCTCGCTAGGGAACGGAAACGGACTTACGAACGAAGTGCCGACGTAGGGAGAACAAACGCGGCAGTTGAGGAACGAGACAGGACAATGCGCGAATGGACGGACCGTTGGTTAACGGACGCTACTGCTACGTGGACAAGACGCTTGATAAGCAGCCTGGTATCGTGGACCGGACGAGGGTTTGGGAAGGTTAATTTTTACCTAACCCAGTTCTTGACGGGGCACGGTTACTTCAGACAGTATTTATTTCGGTGTAACCGGATTAGGTCGCCGGAATGTGAATACTGCGGTTACGAGCGCGATGACGCCGAACACACGTTTTATGTGTGCCGACGATGGACTACAGACAGACTGGGACTTGAGACGAAAACGGGCAGCATCACGCCCGAAAATACAGTGGCGAGGATGCTGCAAGACGAGGACAGTTGGACGGCGATAGCTACCTTCGTCGAGACTGTCTTAAGGGGTAAGAAGGCGGACGGGTGTCTAGAGTAGTTGGTGGAGGATAGCATGAGCACGAGTCAGTGAGTGAATGTGAATGAAAGGACCGTATGAAAGAAATTACGAAACGGAGACAGGTTACAACATTACGGGGAACGGACTGACGAATAGACAGAACCTGCAGCGGCGAAGCAATACGAAAGTAGATCCACGCTGCAGGTTGGACAGAAAGTGGAGATTCCATCCGCGCATCATATGTCTATGGTTTTATATGAGACATATGCTGGCGTATGGCGGGTTAGACGGTCCCCGGAGTTGCCGATGCCCTTGCCACGGATGTGCCCGAGCAATTGAGCCCATCCGAGGCCAGAGCTGACGTGACTACGTAACTTGTCACAACGGTGGGTCCCCCCGCGTCTACAGGTAGGCAAAGGGGTCTTCACTGATAGGCTGGTTTAAGCAGATTCCCCGTTTTTTTACCACCGAAACAAATCAAAACAAAAAAAAAAATAATAATAATAATAATAATAATAATAATAATAATAATAATAATAATAATAATAATAATAATAATAATAATAATAATAATAATAATAATAATTTTTTTTTTTTTTTTTTTTTTTTTTTTTTTTTTTCTGAGGGAGGGGAAATCCTTTTTACGGACCATCAGGGAGGCTCCGTGCCTTCCCGGTGTGTAGGACTCGCAATAATTGCCCTACCCACTAAAACCCCTCCACCTAGCCTGGTCGTTGTGCCCACTCCAGAACTGCTTTCACATTGCATCGGAGTGGGACCAGGCCTTCGCCAGCGAGGCGCCGTCTTCTCAAGGCCTGCTCAAACCTCCTCTTCTTTCTTCTTTCTCCTATGGCAGGCCGTCCAGGACGGCCTTTTTCTGTCGAAGGACCCTCCTAACAAAGGAGGTGACCTTCGACCACGCCGATTGACCCTGGAGCATCACGGAGACTATATTGTCCGGCGTGATGACTCCAAGGTCATTTTCTAACTCTCCCCGCTCGACGCTCCAGCGCTCGCAATAAAAGAACGTGTGGAGAGCGTCGTCGCAGGGACAATCACAAAGGGCACAGCCACTAGCCTCTACCTTCCCCATACGGTGAAGGTATTTGAGGAAGAGGCCGTGTCCAGTCAGGAACTGGGTGAGGTAGTAATCCACCTCACCATGAGAGCGTCGGAGCCACGGCTCGAGCTGAGGTATCAGCCGAGCCGTCCAACGCCCCCGTGGGTCCAGTTCCCAACGTTGTTGCCAGGCCCGCAAGGATTGAGCCTGGGCTTCCTCCGTTGCGGCTACCTTACCGAGTTCCACTTTGTTCTGGTGCACGAACCTACGCTCTTGAGCCAGAAGGTCGATAGGGACCACCCCAGCGACTACCAGCACCGCAATCCCCGAGACCGTTCGGTACGAAGAAGCGATGCGAAGGGCCCCTCTTCGCTGCACCGCGGCCATTTTCCGACGGTACTTCCACGTCCGCAGTGCTTCAGCCCATACTTCAGCCCCATATAGCATTATGGACTCCACGGTCCGCATGAGCAGGCGTCGCTTGCAGGGGCTTGGGCCCCCAATGTTGGCCATTACCCTGCTAAGAGACGCCGTCACGACGGCCGCTTTGTCCGCAGCTCTTTGGATCTGGTGCCAGAAGGTAAGCTTGGAATCAAGCATTACCCCCAGGTACTTCACCGCCGGCTTGGTTAGGACTGACGCTTCCCCCACATCGAAAGTGCGTATCTTATCGATATGCCTCTTGGTAATCAAGACGATCTCGGTTTTTGAGGCTGACAGCTCGAGGCCGTGATCATCCATCCACCGCACGACACGGCGCATCACCTGATTAAGACGCATCTGTACTGCCTCCACATCGCGAGCGATGATGACGGCAGCAACGTCATCTGCGTACCCAATCAGGAAGGTCTGCTCCGGCATCTCCATGCGCAGAATCCCGTCATATGAAATATTCCATAATTCAGGACCCAGCACTGAGCCTTGTGCAGCTCCAGCTGTGAGCTTCCTTCTTTTCGGTCCATCCGATGTTTCGTACACGATATAGCGATCCGTCAGGTAGCTCTGGATCATTCGAAGAATGTATCCAGGGACCTGGAAATCACGCTGCATCGCGTTTAGAACATCGGCCCACCTGACCGAGTTGAACGCGTTCTTCACATCCAGAAGGACCAACAGGCAGACGGGGCGAGAATGGTGGTTGCCCCGTTCCACGGCTCTGGCAGCCTCCACCACCTCCTGGATAGCGCCGATTGTCGACTTACCACTCCGAAAACCGTGTTGCCTTTCGGCTAGGCCTCCAGCGCAATGCACGGCTTGCTGGAGTCGGGGTCGCAATAGGCCTTCCAGGAGTTTGCCCGTGGTGTCGAGCATACACAGAGGCCGATAGGAAGAAGGTCCACCTGATGACGCCTTGCCCTTGCTGATAAGCACAAGTCTCGCAACCTTCCACCGGGCACAGAATGTACCCGCCTTTGGGCACGAGTTGTACATACCGAGCAGGAGCTCTGGATGGAGTTCAGCTACGGCCTTGAGTACCTCCGCCGGAATTCCGTCGGGTCCCGGCGCCTTCCGATTCTTCATCGAACCGACAGCTCGTTTGAGCTCCTGTTCGGTGAACAATGGAAAGTCCGGGTCGACCGGCGCAATTGCCCGATCCTCGAGCAATGGGTGCGTTGGGAAAAGGGCACTGACAATACTGTCGATCGTAGCCGCGTCCGTGGGTGCTCCTCGAGAGAAGGCACCCAGCTTCTGCATAACGATCTTGTACCCCAGACCCCACGGATCCTTGTCGAGTTCCAGGCAAAGCTCTTTCCAGCATTGGCGCTGACTGGACCTGATGGCCCGTCGAAGCTCTTTTCTAGCCGATTTGTAGTCGGCCATTTTTCCAGCTAGATCGCCGTCCCGTTTTCTGGATCGCGTTGCTAATCGCCGAGATCTCAGACACTTGCGCCTGAGTTCAGCGATCTCATCCGTCCACCAGTGGGCCGGGCGTCGCACGATCTTCGGTTTCCTCCGCGGGATCGCCTCCTTGCAAGCTCGGTGGATAAGACGCATAGTGGCGTCCGTCACCGCCTCTGCTCGCTCGGAAGCTGGGAGGCCATCTGGGACTCCTTCAAGGGATTTCCAGCCGCGTGTAATTGCCAGAGATAGCTCTTCCCTATCAAGTTTATCAATATTCCATCTGGTTGGGCCACGCGTATCGATTGGCCTTCCATCACCCACACGGAAGGTGATGTACTGGTGATCGCTGGCTGTGTAGTCCTCGATCACCCGCCAACCCCTGACACGCGCAACCAGACCCGCGGATGCGAGAGACACATCGGGTATGGTCTCTCGGTACCCTGGCCGTCTAAAGGTTGAGGTGCGGCCGGTATTAAGTACCACCAGCCCGAGCCGCGACACCGCGTCCATGACCCGCCTCCCCCTTGAGTCCGGCCTCTCCATCCCCCATTCAAGAGCCTTCGCATTTAGATCTCCGGCAATTATTAGATCACCCTCCATGTCTCTGACGGTGTCTTCCAGACTATCAAGTCTAGTCTGGAAGTCACCTATAGTTTCGTTTGGGGTAAAGTAACAGCTGATGTATGTGACGTCAGTGTCTCTAACCCAAACGAAGCCATTTCCAGATCCATGGCTCACGACGCCGAAACGACGTGGATCGGGAACCCAGATGGCCGCTGTTCCGCTGTCATCGGAATACCACTCTCCCGCATCCCTGCTCCGATACTGTTCGCAGATAAGAACTATATCCACGGACAGGTCGAAGCAGATCTGCGGGAGTAAATCGTGCGCCGTTCGGCTCCGATTGAGATTGCCCTGCAAGAGTTGCATCATCGCTGGGCCTTAGATACGGCTGCGCGATATGCAGCGCAAACGCTCGACCCGGCAATGTGTTTCCGCATTGCCGGATCGCTTTGTGCTTCGCAAAGGAAACACTCGGGTGGCGCCGCGCAATCGGCGGCCCGATGTTCCTTTGCTCCACACCTGTAACACCAGTTCGACCTGTCCGGTCCCTTACAGTTACGGCTTGAATGGCCGAAACCGAGGCACCGGTAACACCTTAGTGCTACAGTTTTTCGTCGCACTCTGCAATTCACCCAGCCGATCCGAAGCCGAGCCGACTCGAGCAATCGGTTGGCGCTGACCTCGTCGATGGTCACAAAGGCCATCCGCTGTTGTATAGCGTTTGGCTTGGTCAGCGCTACTTCTATTGCCCCGCAGTACCCCGGCAGGGCGCTCTGAAGGGCCTCTTCGACTTCTGCCTTCGAGGTGCAGCAGTCGAGGTCTCTGATTTCCAAGGTCGCCCTTGGGATCAGCTGCCTCACTGAGCCTGCACCCCCGACAGCCCTTTGAAGGGCGTCTGATAGGCCCTTCCGTCCCTCGGCAGAGGTATTCCTCAACTCGAGGAGAACCTCGCCAGCTTTGGTGCGCCGAATCGATTTGATTTCGGCGCCGCAAGCTTCGGGCTTCACATCCTTGCGGACCCGACCTAAAATATCGGCGTACGTTTGGCCGTCCACCGGTTTAACGCAAATTGCTTCGGGACGCGTCCTCTTGGCTTTTGCGTTGTTCTTTGGTGCAGCGGCTTTTTTTTGTGGCTGCTGCTGCACCTTGTTTTCTTCTTTTAAGAGCCCGCCCTTAGGCTCTTTGTTAGGGGTCGTCTTGGTTCTCTTCTTTCTCTTCTTGGCGACCTCCGACCACGTTAGCGCTTCCCCAGGCGTTTGAGTGGGGAGGCTGGGCGGGCTGGAAGCTGGTCTCTTTGGCTGAGAAGTCGCTCTATAACTGATCACTGTAGTGAACAGCTGTTTTCGAGCCTCGCTGGCTGCCAAAGTTGTGTGCCGGAGTTTATCCAGCATCTCCTCCATCTTTGGTATACCTTTTTTTATAGAGGTCTTAATGTTTGGCTGACTTTTTAAAGCAGCCACCATCTCCTTCATGATGGACTGCATACCGTCGATGCACTCCATTGTGAGTCTCTCGCTTTCCGCGAGTTTTTGCGGAAGAAGACTCACAGCACTTGCAGAAATGGGCGCATTTCTGCCCTCTTCTTGTCGCGCACTGTTACCATCCTCCGGTTTCGGGGGAAGACAAGTGCGTGCGTTATTTTTTGCTGGTGTACGCGTAATACACCTCTCCTCTTGATTTTTTTCATTCAAAATAGTCGTTTTTTCCGCCATGTTTTGTTAAATAGAAACTCCTAGAAACGCTCCGCTGCTCCACGGGAGACCCACTCTTACGGGGCCCCAGTAGTGGCAGTCGAACCACGGTCATTCATCTCGACTCGTGTTTCGAGGCGGTACCTGGGGTCGGATCGTTTCTGGAGCTCACGCAGCCGCCGGGCCCGGTTGTCGGTCCGCATCCTCAACTCAGAAAACCGTGACTAGCGGCCCTGAGTTTCTGGGATGTTTCGCGCCCCGTTTCCCGACAGCCACGCTGCCCCTAGGGGATCTTGCTCAAATGCGTTGTCCCCCTGAGCCGACTAGTTCCAGCGGGGGTGTCGGCGGAACCGCCCGTCTAGCCGATGCAAGGCGCAAAGTCGTGTATTGCTCCACCATACCTCCGTCATTTGACGTCAGAGACATGACCTTAACGTCAGAATCACTCGATAAGCATGGCTTCGCTCAACTCCCAGCGACCCCTTTACCGACGACACGGGATAGCCTCTCGCGGCTAAGAGAGAGGGAGGGTGCGCCTCTTTCGTGTATTGTGTAAAGTGTAAAATGGCCGCAATGGCGACAAGTTATGTATGGGTGTCAGTGTACGAGAGTGTGCGCTGTTATTGTGGGGTTGCGTGTGTGCATGAGTACAATTGTCTGTAGTGCGTGTATGTGTACATGCACGAGTACTGTCTAGTGAGATCCGTTGTTCCACCACCCGCCGAGAAGAGTCCGTTTTACGGGACCTCTCCGCACCACACGGACTCGCTCCCGTTTATAGAGAGCCCTCCCGATCGGCTTCACAGTGGATCCCGAGACAAGTAGCTGCACATGGGTGTGTAATTATGATGAGTGGTTGGACATGTTAGCAAGGTACCACTATGCCATGCATCATTCAAGGATTTTTAAGGAGGTGTAACTCCTCCCCCTCCTCCTCCCTCTCCACTAGAAGGAGAGGTCCCGGGCTTGGGACCGGCATAGCGGAGTTAATAATAATAATAATAATAATAATAATAATAATAATAATAATAACTCCGCTATACCGGTCCCAAGCCCGGGACCTCTTCTTTACTAGGAGAGGGAGGAGGAGGGGGAAGCCGGCTTCGGGTAGTGGGAAACCCTACCCAGAGCAAACGTCGTCCTTCTAGGCCCAAGGCCTGCTTCCGCAGCAACGGTTTCGTTGCGTCGATGCTCTTGCAGCAGCGCGAAAACGAGATCTGCTGATAGAAGGCTCCGACTCATGGATGATGCATGGAATAGTGGTACCTTGCTAACATGCCCAACCACCACCTCACTTACACAACTACGAGTGCTCAAGTCTGCACGACCAGAACCTGGTGGGACGTGGATCGGGGCGCCTTATAAACCAGGCAACATACCGTGTGGTGCTGGGGGGTCCTATAAACGGATATCCTCCGGCGGGTCATGGACTACCGGGGTAAGGCCTGATGTAGACAATGTGCACTATGCAGTGCTCACTGGGTGGTGATCCAAAAGGTGTTCAACAGGGAATGCTCTCGAGGCTGCGTGCCCTTTCACTCTGGAGGGTACAGCTGTAAAACCAGTAAGGCACTGCTGGGCCGCCAACAGTTGGGGGGGGTCGGACCCAGTCTAGCCAGCATGGGAGGCTGCCCCACACATTGGTAGAGCGTTTGCCAAATCTCGTCCTCCGTAGTAGTGCCGACTGGCGCTCGGATGGGACCATGCTGCGGAGGGCGGGGGGGGGAACTGCCGAGGCCACCGGATTGTAGAAGGGCTTAGTTCTCGGGAGAATTCAGGACGGTTCGCTGTATTGACCACTCGCTGAGCCTCCTGACCACCACATTATACACACTTATTACACTTCAAACACAAATAAAACAAAAATGGACGACACAAATAATATAGCAGGCTCGACAGTGCCGCCTGCGACGAATATGGACTCAGAAGAGTCCAGGGTGCAGCCCAGCACCCCCACCGCAACAGTAGGTAACCTGGCTGTTGCGGAGGTCAAAGCGACAGGACAGACAAAGAATGACGAGACTTCCCCCCAGCTGACTATTCGAGCTCAGCTGGCAAGAATACAGACTGCCCTAACAGCCATGGAAGCGCAGACAAAAAAGCAACGTAACGTTGGGGAGCCAATAAAGACCGGTATGGCTGTAATACGAATGGCTGTAGAGCGCGCGCTGAGTGAATGCGACCGCCTTCACCTCCCTTCGGGCACCACGGCGAAGAGTGACCCGACGATAACAGCGACTAAACGGAAACGGGAGACGACGGGACTCAGCCCTGAACAGTCGGCTGCTTACCAAAAGGTGGCAGACGACGGGGGCTGGAAGAAAGTCGTCTCAAAAAAGACAGTAGCGGAGACTAAAAAAGAGTCGAAACGCGCGGAATCGGCTCAATTGAAAAAGAACGCAAAGAAAACCGCGACAAACAAAGACAAAAAGGGCGGGGCGCGCACCAGCGCAGTGCTTATCAAGCCAAGCGACGGTGTGACTTACGCGGACGCACTTAGACGTTTAAAGGCGGGGGTTGACCCTGAATCTGCTAAGGTGCAGATTCAGAATTGTCGTAAGACAAAAGACGGTGGGCTTCTCCTCAGACTTAGGAGCGGTGCGACCGAAAGACGGGACTTCCAGGAGAAGCTCAAGCAGACTCTGGGAGGGGACGGGACTGTAAAAGACCTTACTCCAGCCGTCCGGCTGGAGATACTGGACATCGACAGTGTGACGGATGTTACCGACATAACGGACGCACTGCGACGTGAGACGGGCGATGGCAGGGATCCGAGGGTGCACATCTTCGGTCCCAACAAGCAAGACATTTGCTTGGCCGTTGTAGAAGTGGAGGAGGGCGCGGCCCAAACCCTGCTCCGCAAAGGACGTATAAAGATCGGATGGACCAACTGCCGTGTCAGACGTAGGCTGACAGTACCTAGGTGCTACCAGTGCCTAGGATACGGACACACTCGTAAAGAGTGCAAAGGGCCCGATAGGTCGCGGTGCTGTTGGACTTGTGGGCAACAAGACCATGACAGCAAGACCTGCAAGACTAAGGACAGAAAGTGCTTCCTATGCTCTGCGACGGGGCAAAAGGAAGTCGCGCACAGGCCGGGTTCCGGGGCGTGTGGGGTTTTCAGGGCCGCGCTTGAAAACCTCAAAAAGAAGTCCACAGCATAATGGGGGTACTGCAGGGAAACCTACATCGGTGCCAAGCAGCTCAGCTGCTATTACCGCAGATCGCGACGGAACGAAACGCAGACGTACTGATACTGAGCGAGCAGTACCGAGACCTACGCACCACGGACGGGTGGTTTTCGAATGCCTCGGGCACTTCGGCCATCTGGGTAAGGGGCGCAATGGGCCGACGGGTACAAGCTTCCTCGTATGGAGAGGACTTCGTTTGGGTTAGGGTTGGCACTATCACTTACGTTAGTGTCTACCTGTCCCCAAACGTCGCGGCGAGGGTCTTCGAGGAAAAGATTGGTACACTGGAGGACGCCCTGAGAGATCTCCCGGGTGATCTCATCGTCGCAGGCGACCTTAACTCCAGAGCGATCGAGTGGGGCATGCCGGCAACAGACAAACGGGGGAGGCTGCTGCTGGAGATGGCCGCGAGGCTTGAACTGGTAGTAGCCAACACCGGACGTACGCCGACGTACCTTAGACCAGGGTTTGGGTTTTCGATACCTGACGTAACGATGACGTCGGACAGTATCTCTTCGCGGATAAGCCGGTGGCGGGTGATCGATGACTTTACGGCCAGCGATCACCAGTACATCGTCTTTGAAGTGTTGAGCAGTACCTCGACGCAACGAAACGTACATAGGGGGGGTCTGCAACCAAAAAGGTTCAACCTCGCGAAACAGAACCATGACCGTTTTAGGGAGGCACTCTTGGAAGCAGTAGCGCCTTCCGAGGCCGTTCCAGAAGACCTTACGGAAGGCACGGTCACGTGGACTGACAGCATAGTAGAAGAGACTATGTCACTGATAACGCAACTGTGCGAGGCTTCTATGCCTCGCAAACAAAACATACCGGACAGACGAGCTATGTACTGGTGGTCCGATGAAATCAGTCTCCTCCGGAGAGACTGTATCGCGTGTCGTAGACGATTACATCGCGCGCGGAAAAGGGGAAACCCTAACGTCGAGGAATTATCGGTTGCGTACAAGACAGCACGGAAGCGACTGACGTACGCTATAAGTGACAGTAAAAAACGGTGTTGGCGGAGACTATGCGAGGAGGTGGACAGGGACCCTTGGGGACTGGGTTACAAAATCGTAACACAGAAACTAGGTAGTTTCGGTCCACCAGAACGCAGAGACAAAACCACCATGGATGCGATAGTGGGTGGTCTCTTCCCGACCCATCCGGTGACGGAGGGGCCTCCCGACTACCGCGACCTAGCTGTCCCGGAATTCAGTGAGGTGGAGCTACTCCAAGCTACGTCCTCGATGAAATCCGGGAAGGCGCCTGGACCGGACTGTATCCCGGGGGAGATTCTTCGGCAAATCTCCATTGTACGTCCGAGAATACTCTTGGACATGTACAATGCAAGCTTACGGACCGGGAGGTTTGCAACGCGTTGGAAGACGGCTCGATTGGTCCTCTTGTATAAAGGTAAAGGGGAACTCGAGACACCGTCTTCCTATAGGCCCCTGAGTCTTTTAGACACAGCGGGCAAACTTTACGAAGCGTTGTTAAGACCGAGAATAACAAGCGCGATAACAGCCGCCGGAGGGCTGGCCGGAAATCAGCACGGTTTTCGGAAGGGCCATTCGACAATAGGCGCGATAAGGGAAGTGACCGAAACTTTCCTACGGACAAGGCGGGTCTGCTACGGCGCGAGACCACTAGTACCTCCTCTTCTTCCTTCTTTCTTCTATTCGTCGTCCTCTATGGACGGCCTATGGCAGGCCGTCCAGGACGGCCTTTTTCTGTCGAAGGACCCTCCTAACAAAGGAGGTGACCTTCGACCACGCCGATTGACCCTGGAGCATCACGGAGACTATATTGTCCGGCGTGATGACTCCAAGGTCATTTTCTAACTCTCCCCGCTCGACGCTCCAGCGCTCGCAATAAAAGAACGTGTGGAGAGCGTCGTCGCAGGGACAGTCACAAAGGGCACAGCCACTAGCCTCTACCTTCCCCATACGGTGAAGGTATTTGAGGAAGAGGCCGTGTCCAGTCAGGAACTGGGTGAGGTAGTAATCCACCTCACCATGAGAGCGTCGGAGCCACGGCTCGAGCTGAGGTATCAGCCGAGCCGTCCAACGCCCCCGTGGGTCCAGTTCCCAACGTTGTTGCCAGGCCCGCAAGGATTGAGCCTGGGCTTCCTCCGTTGCGGCTACCTTACCGAGTTCCGCTTTGTTCTGGTGCACGAACCTACGCTCTTGAGCCAGAAGGTTGATAGGGACCACCCCAGCGACTACCAGCACCGCAATCCCCGAGACCGTTCGGTACGAAGAAGCGATGCGAAGGGCCCCTCTTCGCTGCACCGCGGCCATTTTCCGACGGTACTTCCACGTCCGCAGTGCTTCAGCCCATACTTCAGCCCCATATAGCATTATGGACTCCACGGTCCGCATGAGCAGGCGTCGCTTGCAGGGGCTTGGGCCCCCAATGTTGGCCATTACCCTGCTAAGAGACGCCGTCACGACGGCCGCTTTGTCCGCAGCTCTTTGGATCTGGTGCCAGAAGGTAAGCTTGGAATCAAGCATTACCCCCAGGTACTTCACCGCCGGCTTGGTTAGGACTGACGCTTCCCCCACATCGAAAGTGCGTATCTTATCGATATGCCTCTTGGTAATCAAGACGATCTCGGTTTTTGAGGCTGACAGCTCGAGGCCGTGATCATCCATCCACCGCACGACACGGCGCATCACCTGATTAAGACGCATCTGTACTGCCTCCACATCGCGAGCGATGATGACGGCAGCAACGTCATCTGCGTACCCAATCAGGAAGGTCTGCTCCGGCATCTCCATGCGCAGAATCCCGTCATATGAAATATTCCATAATTCAGGACCCAGCACTGAGCCTTGTGCAGCTCCAGCTGTGAGCTTCCTTCTTTTCGGTCCATCCGATGTTTCGTACACGATATAGCGATCCGTCAGGTAGCTCTGGATCATTCGAAGAATGTATCCAGGGACCTGGAAATCACGCTGCATCGCGTTTAGAGCATCGGCCCACCTGACCGAGTTGAACGCGTTCTTCACATCCAGAAGGACCAACAGGCAGACGGGGCGAGAATGGTGGTTGCCCCGTTCCACGGCTCTGGCAGCCTCCACCACCTCCTGGATAGCGCCGATTGTCGACTTACCACTCCGAAAACCGTGTTGCCTTTCGGCTAGGCCTCCAGCGCAATGCACGGCTTGCTGGAGTCGGGGTCGCAATAGGCCTTCCAGGAGTTTGCCCGTGGTGTCGAGCATACACAGAGGCCGATAGGAAGAAGGTCCACCTGATGACGCCTTGCCCTTGCTGATAAGCACAAGTCTCGCAACCTTCCACCGGGCACAGAATGTACCCGCCTTTAGGCACGAGTTGTACATACCGAGCAGGAGCTCTGGATGGAGTTCAGCTACGGCCTTGAGTACCTCCGCCGGAATTCCGTCGGGTCCCGGCGCCTTCCGATTCTTCATCGAACCGACAGCTCGTTTGAGCTCCTGTTCGGTGAACAATGGAAAGTCCGGGTCGACCGGCGCAATTGCCCGATCCTCGAGCAATGGGTAATAATAATAATAATAATAATAATAATAATAATAATAATAATAATAATAATAATAATAATAATAATAATAATAATAATAATAATAATAATAATAATAATAATAATAATAATAATAATAATAATAATAATAATAATAATAATAATAATAATAATAATAATAATAATAATAATAATAATAATAATAATAATAATAATAATAATAATAATAATAATAATAATAATAATAATAATAATAATAATAATAATAATAATAATAATAATAATAATAATAATAATAATAATAATAATAATAATAATAATAATAATAATAATAATAATAATAATAATAATAATAATAATAATAATAGGTGCAGCCCAGCACCCCCACCGCAGCAGTAGGTAACCTGGCTGTTGCGGAGGCTAAAACGACAGGACATACAAAGACAAACGAATCGTCCCCCCAGCTGGCTCTCCGAGCTCAGCTGGCACGAATAGAATCTGCCCTCCAAGCCATGGAGGCGCAGACCAAAAGACAAAAAAACGTCGGGGAACCAATTAAGACCGGTATGGCAGTTATACGGGAGGCAGTTGAGCGCGCGCAGCATGAATGTGACCGCCTTCACCTCTCCTCGGGCAACGCGGCGAAGGTTGACCCGACTGTGTCTGCCACAAAACGAAAACGGGAGGCAACGGGACTCAGCCCTGAACAGTCGGCTGCTTACCAGAAGGTGGCAGACGACAGGGGCTGGAAAAAAGTTGTCTCCAGAAAGACAGTAGCGGAGACGAAAAAGGAGTCGAAACGCGCGGAATCGGCTCCAGTAAAAAAACACGCGAAAAAAGCCGCATCTAACAAAGACAGAAAGGGCGGGGCGCGCACCAGTGCGGTGCTTATCAAGCCAAGCGACGGGGTGACGTACGCGGACGCACTTAGACGTTTGAAGGCGAGAGTCGACCCTGAATCTGCTAAGGTGCAGATTCAGAATTGTCGTAAGACAAAAGACGGTGGGCTTCTCCTCAGACTTAGGAGCGGTGCAACCGAAAGACGGGACTTCCAGGAGAAGCTCAAGCAGACTCTGGGAGGGGACGGAACGGTAAAAGACCTTACTCCAGCCGTCCGGCTGGAGATATTGGACATAGACAGCGTGACGGACGTTACCGACGTAACGGACGCACTGCGACGTGAAACGGGTGACGGCAGGGATCCGAGGGTGCACATCTTCGGTCCCAACAAGCAAGACATTTGCTTGGCCGTTGTGGAAGTGGAGAAGGGCGCGGCCCAAACCCTCCTTCGCAAAGGACGAATAAAAATCGGATGGACGAACTGCCGCGTCAGACGTAGGCTGACGGTGCCTAGGTGCTACCAGTGCCTAGGTTACAGACACACTCGTAAGGAGTGTAAAGGGCCCGACAGGTCGCGATGCTGCTGGACTTGTGGGCAAAAAGACCACGACAGTAAGACGTGCAAGACCAAGGACAGCAAGTGCTTCCTATGCTCTGCGACGGGGCACAAGGAAGTCGCGCATAGGCCGGGTTCCGGGGCGTGTGGGGTTTTCAGGGCCGCGCTTGAAAACCTCAAGAAAAAGTCCACAGCATGATGGGGGTACTGCAAGGAAACCTGCATCGGTGCCAAGCAGCCCAGCTGCTATTACCGCAGATTGCGACGGAACGAGACGCAGACGTACTGATACTGAGCGAGCAGTACCGAGACCTACGCACAACCGACGGGTGGTTTTCGAATGCCTCGGGCACTTCGGCCATCTGGGTGAGGGGCGCGATGGGCCGACGGGTACAAGCTTCCTCGTATGGAAAGGACTTCGTTTGGGTTAGGGTTGGCACTATCACTTACGTTAGTGTCTACCTGTCCCCAAACGTCGCGGCGAGGGTCTTCGAGGAAAAGATTGGTACACTGGAGGACGCCCTAAGAGATCTCCCGGGTGATCTCATCGTCGCAGGCGACCTTAACTCCAGAGCAATCGAGTGGGGCATGCCAACAACGGACAAACGGGGTAGGTTGCTGCTGGAGATGGCCGCGAGGCTCGAACTGGTAGTAGCCAACACCGGACGTACGCCGACGTACCTGAGACCAGGGTTTGGGTACTCGATACCGGACGTAACGATGACGTCGGACAGTATCTCTTCCCGAATAAGTCGGTGGCAGGTGATCGATGACTTTACGGCCAGCGATCACCAGTACATCGTCTTTGAAGTGTTGAGTAGTACCTCGACGCCACGAAACGTACAAAGGGGGGGTCTGCAACCAAAAAGGTTTAACCTCGCGAAACAGAATCATGACCGTTTTAAGGAGGCGCTGTTGGAAGCAGTAGCGCCCTCTGAGGCCGTTCCAGAAGACCTTACGGAAGGCACGGTCACGTGGACGGACTACATAGTAGAAAAAACTATGACGATGATAACGAGACTGTGCGAGGCTTCTATGCCTCGCAAACGAAACGTACCGGACAGAAAAGCAATGTACTGGTGGTCCGACGAAATCAGTCTTATCCGGAGGGACTGTATCGCGTGTCGTAGACGACTACATCGCGCGCGAAAAAGGGGAAACCCTAACGTCGATGAATTATCGGTCGCATATAAGACAGCACGGAAACGACTGACGTTCGCTATTAAAGACAGCAAGAAACGGTGTTGGCGGAGACTGTGCGAGCAGGTGGACAGAGACCCCTGGGGACTGGGTTACAAACTTGTAACCCAAAAACTGGGTAGTTTTGGTCCACCTGAACGCAAGGACAAATGTACCATGGACGCGATAGTGGGGGGTCTCTTCCCGACCCATCCGGTGACGGAAGGGCCCCTCGACTACCGCGACCTAGCTGTCCCGGAGTTCAGCGAGGTGGAGCTACTCCAAGCTACGTCCTCGATGAAATCCGGGAAAGCGCCTGGACCGGACTGTATCCCGGGGGAGATTCTTCGGCAAATCTCCATTGTACGTCCGAGAATACTCTTGGACATGTACAATGCAAGCTTACGGACCGGGAGGTTTGCAACGCGTTGGAAGACGGCTCGATTGGTCCTCTTGTATAAAGGTAAAGGGGAACTCGAGACACCGTCTTCCTATAGGCCCTTTAAGTCTTTTAGACACAGCGGGCAAACTTTACGAAGCATTGTTAAAACCGAGAATAACGAGCGCAATAACAGCCGCCGGAGGGCTGGCCGATAATCAGCACGGTTTTCGGAAGGGCCATTCGACAATAGGCGCGATAAGGGAAGTGACCGAAACTTTCCTACGGACAAGGCGGGTCTGCTACGGCGCGAGACCACTAGTACTGCTCGCGACCTTAGATGTAAAGAACGCCTTTAATTCCGCTAGGTGGGGGGATATCCTGGAAGCATTACGGGCTTTCAGGGTACCTCCCTATCTCCTGCGGGTGGCGGGAGATTACTTAACGGACCGACAAATTACGTACGAGACCACGGAGGGACAGGCAAGTAGGCCGATCACTGCGGGCGTCGCGCAGGGATCAATACTAGGACCTGACTTCTGGAACGCGGTTTACGACGGCCTGCTGAGGCTGGAAATGCCTGAGAACGCCTCACTCATCGCCTACGCAGACGACGTGGCGGTAGTGATCGTTCAGCGCAATCCAGAATTGGCACAGCTGACGCTAAACCGGGTCATGTTACGGGTAGACGGGTGGATGACGACTCACGGACTGACTTTAGCACTGGCAAAGACCGAACTGATCCTCCTCACCGGAAGGAGGATACAAACCGTCATACCGATGACGGTGGGGTCGGTGCAGACGCAGACCGGGAGGAAGGTGAAATATCTAGGGGTAACTCTAGATACGAAGCTGACCTTCTGGCCTCATATACAGGAGACGGCACATAGGGCGGCGACGCGGGTTTCCGCGCTCTCCCGCCTTATGGCGAACACATATGGACCGAGACCGGGGAAAAGACGGTTGCTTATGGCTACCACCCACTCGATCCTTTTATACGGGGCGGAAGTCTGGGCCGATGCGCTTGAGGTAAAGAAATACCGCAAGCGACTGACAAACGTACAGAGACAGGGGGCATTACGTATCGCGTGCGCCTACAGGACGGTCTCAGCGGAGGCCGTCCTGGTGGTAGCGGGTGTAATACCCATTGACCTGCTCGCTAGGGAACGGAAACGGACTTACGAACGAAGTGCCGACGTAGGGAGAACAAACGCGGCAGTTGAGGAACGAGACAGGACAATGCGCGAATGGACGGACCGTTGGTTAACGGACGCCACTGCTACGTGGACAAGACGCTTGATAAGCAGCCTGGTATCGTGGACCGGACGAGGGTTTGGGGAGGTTAATTTTTACCTAACCCAGTTCTTGACGGGGCACGGTTACTTCAGACAGTATTTATTTCGGTGTAACCGGGTTAGGTCGCCGGAATGTAAATACTGCGGTTACGAGCGCGATGACGCCGAGCACACGTTTTATGTGTGCCGACGATGGACTACAGACAGACTGGCACTTGAGACGAAAACGGGCAGCATCACGCCCGAAAATACAGTGGCGAGGATGCTGCAAGACGAGGACAGTTGGACGGCGATAGCTACCTTCGTCGAGACTGTCTTGAGGGGTAAGAAGGCGGACGGGTGTTTGGAGTAGTTGGTGACGGGTAGCACAAGCACGAGTCAGTGAGTGAATGTGAATGAAAGGATCGTATGAAAGGAATTACGAGACAGAGACAGGTTACAACCTTACGGGGAACGGACTGACGAATGGACAGAACCTGCAGCGGCGAAGCAATACGAAAGTAGATCCACGCTGCAGGTTGGACAGAAGGTGGAGATTCCATCCGCGCATCATATGTCTATCGTTTATATCAGACATATGCTGGCGTATGGCGGGTTAGACGGTCCCCGGGGTTGCCGATGCCCTTGCCACGGATGTGCCCGAGTAATCGAGCCCATCCGAGGCCAGAGCTGACGTGACTACGGAACCCGTCACACCGGTGGGTCCCCCCGCGTCTACAGGTAGGCAAAGGGGTCCTCACTGATGGTCTGGTTAAGGCAGATTCCCCGTTTTTTTACCACCGAAACAAAAAAAAAAAAAAAAAAAAAAAAAAAATAATAATAATAATAATATCAATAATAATAATAATAATAATAATAATAATAATAATAATAATAATAATAATAATAATAATAATAACGGTTCCGGGGCGTGTGGGGTTTTCAGGGCCGCGCTTGAAAACCTCAAAAAGAAGTCCACAGCATAATGGGGGTACTGCAGGGAAACCTACATCGGTGCCAAGCAGCTCAGCTGCTATTACCGCAGATCGCGACGGAACGAAACGCAGACGTACTGATACTGAGCGAGCAGTACCGAGACCTACGCACCACGGACGGGTGGTTTTCGAATGCCTCGGGCACTTCGGCCATCTGGGTAAGGGGCGCAATGGGCCGACGGGTACAAGCTTCCTCGTATGGAGAGGACTTCGTTTGGGTTAGGGTTGGCACTATCACTTACGTTAGTGTCTACCTGTCCCCAAACGTCGCGGCGAGGGTCTTCGAGGAAAAGATTGGTACACTGGAGGACGCCCTGAGAGATCTCCCGGGTGATCTCATCGTCGCAGGCGACCTTAACTCCAGAGCGATCGAGTGGGGCATGCCGGCAACGGACAAACGGGGTAGGCTGCTGCTGGAGATGGCCGCGAGGCTTGAACTGGTGTTGGCCAACACCGGACGTACGCCGACGTACCTTAGACCAGGGTTTGGGTTTTCGATACCTGACGTAACGATGACGTCGGACAGTATCTCTTCGCGGATAAGCCGGTGGCGGGTGATCGATGACTTTACGGCCAGCGATCACCAGTACATCGTCTTTGAAGTGTTGAGCAGTACCTCGACGCAACGAAACGTACATAGGGGGGGTCTGCAACCAAAAAGGTTCAACCTCGCGAAACAGAACCATGACCGTTTTAGGGAGGCACTCTTGGAAGCAGTAGCGCCTTCCGAGGCCGTTCCAGAAGACCTTACGGAAGGCACGGTCACGTGGACTGACAGCATAGTAGAAGAGACTATGTCACTGATAACGCAACTGTGCGAGGCTTCTATGCCTCGCAAACGAAACATACCGGACAGACGAGCTATGTACTGGTGGTCCGATGAAATCAGTCTCCTCCGGAGAGACTGTATCGCGTGTCGTAGACGATTACATCGCGCGCGGAAAAGGGGAAACCCTAACGTCGAGGAATTATCGGTTGCGTACAAGACAGCACGGAAGCGACTGACGTACGCTATAAGTGACAGTAAAAAACGGTGTTGGCGGAGACTATGCGAGGAGGTGGACAGGGACCCTTGGGGACTGGGTTACAAAATCGTAACACAGAAACTAGGTAGTTTCGGTCCACCAGAACGCAGAGACAAAACCACCATGGATGCGATAGTGGGTGGTCTCTTCCCGACCCATCCGGTGACGGAGGGGCCTCCCGACTACCGCGACCTAGCTGTCCCGGAATTCAGTGAGGTGGAGCTACTCCAAGCTACGTCCTCGATGAAATCCGGGAAGGCGCCTGGACCGGACTGTATCCCGGGGGAGATTCTTCGGCAAATCTCCATTGTACGTCCGAGAATACTCTTGGACATGTACAATGCAAGCTTACGGACCGGGAGGTTTGCAACGCGTTGGAAGACGGCTCGATTGGTCCTCTTGTATAAAGGTAAAGGGGAACTCGAGACACCGTCTTCCTATAGGCCCCTGAGTCTTTTAGACACAGCGGGCAAACTTTACGAAGCGTTGTTAAGACCGAGAATAACAAGCGCGATAACAGCCGCCGGAGGGCTGGCCGGAAATCAGCACGGTTTTCGGAAGGGCCATTCGACAATAGGCGCGATAAGGGAAGTGACCGAAACTTTCCTACGGACAAGGCGGGTCTGCTACGGCGCGAGACCACTAGTACTGCTCGCGACCTTAGATGTAAAGAACGCCTTCAATTCCGCAAGGTGGGGGGATATCCTGGAAGCTTTACGGGCTTTCAGGGTACCTATCTTCTGCGGGTGGCGGGAGATTACTTAACGGACCGACAAATTACGTACGAGACCACGGAGGGACAGGCAAGTAGGCCGATAACTGCGGGCGTCGCGCAGGGATCAATACTAGGACCTGACTTCTGGAACGCGGTTTACGATGGCCTGCTGAGACTGGAAATGCCTGAGAACGCCTCACTCATCGCCTACGCCGACGACGTGGCGGTAGTGATCGTTCAGCGCAATCCAGAATTGGCACAGCTGACGCTAAACCGGGTCATGTTACGGGTAGACGGGTGGATGACGACTCACGGACTGACTTTAGCACTGGCAAAGACCGAACTGATCCTCCTCACCGGAAGGAGGATACAAACCGTCATACCGATGACGGTGGGGTCGGTGCAGACGCAGACCGGGAGAAAGGTGAAATATCTAGGGGTAACTCTAGATACGAAGCTGACCTTCTGGCCTCATATACAGGAGACGGCACATAAGGCGGCGACGCGGGTTTCCGCGCTCTCCCGCCTTATGGCGAACACATATGGACCGAGACCGGGGAAAAGACGGTTGCTTATGGCTACCACCCACTCGATCCTTTTATACGGGGCGGAAGTCTGGGCCGATGCGCTTGAGGTAAAGAAATACCGCAAGCGACTGACAAACGTACAGAGACAGGGGGCATTACGTATCGCGTGCGCCTACAGGACGGTCTCAGCGGAGGCCGTCCTGGTGGTAGCGGGTGTAATACCCATTGACCTGCTCGCTAGGGAACGGAAACGGACTTACGAACGAAGTGCCGACGTAGGGAGAACAAACGCGGCAGTTGAGGAACGAGACAGGACAATGCGCGAATGGACGGACCGTTGGTTAACGGACGCCACTGCTACGTGGACAAGACGCTTGATAAGCAGCCTGGTATCGTGGACCGGACGAGGGTTTGGGGAGGTTAATTTTTACCTAACCCAGTTCTTGACGGGGCACGGTTACTTCAGACAGTATTTATTTCGGTGTAACCGGGTTAGGTCGCCGGAATGTAAATACTGCGGTTACGAGCGCGATGACGCCGAGCACACGTTTTATGTGTGCCGACGATGGACTACAGACAGACTGGCACTTGAGACGAAAACGGGCAGCATCACGCCCGAAAATACAGTGGCGAGGATGCTGCAAGACGAGGACAGTTGGACGGCGATAGCTACCTTCGTCGAGACTGTCTTGAGGGGTAAGAAGGCGGACGAGTGTTTGGAGTAGTTGGTGACGGGTAGCACAAGCACGAGTCAGTGAGTGAATGTGAATGAAAGGATCGTATGAAAGGAATTACGAGACAGAGACAGGTTACAACCTTACGGGGAACGGACTGACGAATGGACAGAACCTGCAGCGGCGAAGCAATACGAAAGTAGATCCACGCTGCAGGTTGGACAGAAGGTGGAGATTCCATCCGCGCATCATATGTCTATGGTTTATATCAGACATATGCTGGCGTATGGCGGGTTAGACGGTCCCCGGGGTTGCCGATGCCCTTGCCACGGATGTGCGCGAGTAATCGAGCCCATCCGAGGCCAGAGCTGACGTGACTACGGAACCCGTCACACCGGTGGGTCCCCCCGCGTCTACAGGTAGGCAAAGGGGTCCTCACTGATGGTCTGGTTAAGGCAGATTCCCCGTTTTTTTACCACCGAAACAAAAAAAAAAAAAAAAAAAAAAAGAAATAATAATAATAATAATAATAATAATAATAATAATAATAATAATAATAATAATAATAATAATAATAATAATAATAATAATGATAATGATAATGATAATGATAATAATAATAATAATAATAATAATAATAATAATAATATTAATAATTTTTTTTTTTTTTTTATTGCGGGTAGTGGAAAAAATGCATAAATGCACGAAGCACCGCGTCCGAACGGCGCAACAGTGTGGGGTTAGGTGGAGCTACCTCTGTCACAGGCAAAACAAAAGAACGGAAAATAAAATAAACGAAACCGCGGATACATTGATAAATAGAACTGTGGCAGGCGCAGCGCAACCCGACCCACTAAAAAAACCACTCCTTTTTTCTTCCGGCTTTAACCACCCTGGACACTTCGTCAGGGTGGAGCCGTTCTTAGTTAAAGATTTGTAAGACGTCCTGCTGTCTTACGCTTCTATTACGTCCAGGCTCGCTGATTCCGTCGCTAGGAAAAAGCATAGTGCCTAGACATTGGCTGGTTCAGTTACGAGGTCTGCTGCCCCTTGGTAATGAGGGGGTGGCTGATCGTCGCCGGCATCGTCATTGGCACGATCTAGGAGTGCCTTTTTTCGTCTTAGGACCACTTCGACGAAGTGCGCCATAGCGGTCCAATTGCGCTCAGTAGAGATCATGTCGCCTATGATCGTATCAGGCTCCAATCGTCTAACCGAGTCTGTCAGAATTTTTCTGTCCTCGCTCCATTCTTCGCACACGAAGAATGTATGATAGGCATCGTCACTATCAGCGGGACAAAATACACATTTTGGGTTCCGAGCTTTCCCCATTTTACTGAGGTAGGAGCGGAAATACCCGTGTCCGGTGAAAAACTGGGTAATGTAATAATTTACCTCCCCGTATTTTCTGTCTATCCAAGGGACTATTTGACGGATAAGTTGGTGAGTCCATCTACCCCTCGTCTCTTGTTCCCAGGATCTTTGCCATGTTTCCATGGTGCGATCCCGTTCCCCGTTTTGGACGGATCTCACGTCCGTTTCGTTTTTCTTTCGTACGTAGATTCGTTTGCGCTCTTTCGCATGCATACCAATCGGAATAATACCTACAATAACAAGTACTGCAGGCTCCTAAGAGCTCCTCTACGTTGTACGGCAATAAGTTCCTTGCGGTATACCTCCTTTTCCATTGCATCAGCCCATATTTCAGAGCCGTACAACAGGATCGATGTCACGATAGACATCAGAAGGCGCCGCTTACTGGCTTTTGGTCCGCTCGTGTTTGCCATGAGGCGGCTGAGCTGAGCTGTCTTAATGGCAGCCTTGGTCGTTGCGCGTTCTAGGTGTCGAGAGTACGTCAGCCTCGTATCCAGGGTAATACCCAGGTATAAGGCCTGTTGCTGTGTCAACACCTCGTCGTTATCTACACGCATTGGAAAGATGGTCTCCATGCGTTTTCCTGTAAAGGGGACGATCTCTGTCTTGGCGGTCGCCAAGTCAAGACCGTGTGCCCGCATCCATGCGGATATTCTCCGCATTGTTTGGTTTAGCGAGTATTGTGCTCGCTTCGCGTCTCGCGCGATGATGACTAAAGCGACATCATCGGCGTACGCAATCATGTGCACCCCGTACGGTATCTCGAGTCTTAACAATGCATCGTACAGGATGTTCCACAAGTCTGGGCCAAAGATTGACCCCTGAGCTACGCCGGCGGTTAGAGTTATCTCACGCGTCCCTTCCGATGTTTCGTAGCGAAGGATACGGTCCTTAAGATAGTCCCGAATAATTCGCATAAGGTACTTTGGGACTCTAAACTCCGACAATGCAGCCAAGATGTCTGACCATCTGGCAGAGTTGAAGGCGTTCTTTACGTCCAGCGTGACCAAGAGCACGAGGTTCCGAGAAAAGTGATTTCCAGACCACGCTGCTCCTGCCAGCTGTACCACCTCATGTATAGCGTCAATCGTGGATCGCTGCTTCCTGAAGCCATACTGGTTGTCGGCTAAGTCGCTAGACTCCAGCACGGCTGCCTGAAGCCGTGGTTTTAGCAACCTCTCGAAGAGCTTTCCTGTGTCATCCAGCATGCACAGAGGCCTGTTGGACGACGCAAGCCGGGGATCACCTCCCTTTCCTTTGCTGATCAGCACTAATCGCATCACCTTCCATAGGGTGCCAAAGACACCCGCCTGTAGGCACGCGTTGTACATGTTCAGCAGCAAAGATGGTGCTTTCGCCACGATTACCGTGAGGATCTCGGCTGGTATCCCGTCCAGCCCAGGTGCTTTTCTGTTTCGCATCGTTTTGGCGACAAGCTCGAGTTCGTTGACGGTAAACAATGGGATTTCTCCCACGTCATCGTCCTGCGGATCTTGTCTCGGCGGGTGCTTTGGAAACAAAGTGTTCACGATCTTCGCCATGGTCTCTTCATCAAAGGGGCAAGTCGGGAGTGCGGATAATTTCTTGTTCACGATCTTGTATGCCAAGCCGAACACATCCCGATTAACCTCCTCAGTAAGGTCTTTCCAACCCTGTGCCTTGCTACGGTTGATCTCATGTCGTAGCTTCTTTCGCGCTGCGTTCTTAAGCGCGGACAAAGTGCTGCTTCTGGTTTGTTGCGCGCTCTCTGTGCTTTTCTTCCGAGGCGGTGCGCTTCTGACCTTAATTCAGCAATTTTGTCAGACCACCAGTAGGCAGGGCGCTTTCCACGCCGCGACCCCTTGCGCGGCATGGCTGCATCACAGGCTCGGTGGAGCAGACTCATCGTCTCCCTCACTAGAGCCTCCGCTGTGTCCTTGCTGTTGGCAGCGATCGTCACATCCGGTAATTGGTTTATTCCATCAAGCAGTGCCTGGACAAGCTTGTTGACGTCCAATTTGGCTAAGTTTCAACGTGGTGGCTTCGCTATGCTTTCTCTCTGCGATTGGAATGTATCACAGATTTGAAATGCAATGTACCGATGGTCGCTTCCGTTGTAATCCTCTAGAACCCTCCAATCCAGTGCTTTACGCGCAAGATTTTCGGTGACAAAGGTTACATCCGGAATGGTACCGCGATAGCCTGGTCTTTCGAACGTTGGTCTGTTCCCAACGTTGAGAACCAATAGATTTAGTCTGGCTGCCATCTCCAAGATGTATTTACCTCTACTGTCCTGCTCTGGCATACCCCACTCTAACGCTCTTGCGTTAAAGTCACCCGCGATGACTGCATCGCCTTCTATTTCGCGGACAGTATCTTCTAATTCGTCCAGACCTCTTCTAAAGCTTTCTATGGGTACGTTCGGGGTGACGTAACAGCTAACGTACGTGACGTTCGCGCACCTCACCCACACGAAGCCGTTGCCAGCTCCGTGTTCATCCACTCTGATGGACTGTGGATCCACATAGATTGCCGCTGTTCCAAATTTATCTGGATACCAAGTTGGTACGTCCCAGTTTCGGTACTGCTCGCTGATAAATAGCAAATCAGCCTTTCTCTCACACTTAATCTGAGACAAAAGACTGTTTGCAAGGTCGCTTCGGTGGAGATTGCATTGGAGGACCGTTACACGGCCCATCATTAGCGATTAGCTTTTGTCTTGATCAGCGTTTCTCGGAAAGTGATACACTTTCCGGAGCCGGGTGTGTGGCTCAGAAGCGCTTTGTCGATTTTTCTATTGCTGGAGCAGAGAATGCATTTGGCGTCAGTAGCCTTGCAGTCTTTACCCCTGTGACCTTCCTGGCCACACTTATAGCAGGCCTTGGAACGGTCAGGTCCCTGGCAATCACGTGCCTGATGCCATTAGCCCAGACATCTAAAGCACCGTTGCACGCGCTCCCATTGTCTTAGTCGGCAGATCATGTAGCCAACTATAATTTTCTTTTTGCCCAGCAGGTGAAGAGCTTTGTTCTGGTCCATCTTGACAATGGCCATGCGCTGCTCCCTGGCGTTGGGTTTGGTGAGGGAGATGCTCATTGCCCCCGCCGTAGCTCCTTCGTTATCAAAGACTTTTCGGATAGCCGTCTCGACTTCTTCTATCGTGACGTATACGTCCAAGTCTCTGATTTCCACAGATATTTGTGGATCCAGGCTCCTGACGAGGCCGGTCTGACTAACAAAGCCTTGAATGGACTTTCCCAGCCTTTTCAGCTCCGTAGCCTCTCTCTTTTTCTGTGCTCCCAGTTCGATGAGAACATCCCCGGCGCGTGTCTTTCTGACACTTTTGATGTCAGTTGCTGGAATATCCTTAAAGATGTTTTCACGAACACCTCTAAGGACGTCCGTGTAAGACACTCCTTTGCTTGGCCGGATAATAATGGCCTGGCATTTTTTTTTTGAAGCCCTTCTCTTTTTCCTTTTCTTTGGCGTCTCTCGCAAGGACTGCCTATTGGTCGTGGCCGGTAAACTGGCCTTCGGTAATGGCTGCTGCTGTTTCTGTCACTGCCCAGCCTTATCCAGGGGCTGCTGCCGCCTCTGATTTTGTTGAGGTAGCCGCTGGCCTCCTGATCAAAGCAGCGGCTCCTTTTGCCCCTTTTTTTTGTTGGCGTGCAGCGGTGGTAAAGCCTTTGCCGTATCCTTCTTCTTCTTACGGCCCTCGACGGTCGTGAACGACCCGTCCAAGTCACCATTATTATTTTTTTTCTAGGTGTTTGGACTCTGATCAGGTTCAGACACCAAATCATCTCTTGTGCGCTTGGCGGGCCCTTGCACGACATCCATCTTATCTTTGGCAGCAGCAGACTTCGTCAAGGAAGTTTCAGCCATGAAGAACCTTATCCACTGCCTCGGCAACCACGGGAAGGCCTTCCTTAATAAACCTATTAACGTTTGGCTGCTTTCTCGTTGCTTCGTTCATTTTAATAAAAACGTCCAGCAGTGGCTGGAGCGTTTTCCTAATTAGAACGAGCACGTTTTCTTCGTCTGTGCTAAGCTGCTGCGCGCCCAGAGCAGCTTTCTGACTATTTTCTTCGTTAGAGATTTTCTTCTCTAGAATGCCAGTAGCATTGCATATTGCGAAGGCCTGGTTTTGCACCTCCGCAATAGTTTGGACTGTGTGAATTTGGCTCCCCCCAGAATCCTCGGAGCCAGCTCCAGCCACCGGGGCTTTAACCCGATCGAAACCGGAGGTGAGATTTTCCAATGAAGGTAGACTCACCTGGGGTATAATATTTTGATTTTCACACATTTTCATTTTTTATCAAAGGGGTGTTTGTTGAGCCAACTTTCTTACCACCAAGTAGGAAAATCATTCTTACTACCAGATGGCCTGACGTCTCGCCTCTAGAGCGCCAAAGCGCTTGTAAGGCATGACTCCCGTTGGAGCCTGGGGTTACCAGCGTGCTAGGCCAGAGCACGAAGACCTCCCCGAAAGCAAGTCCCCCTGCTGGGAATAATAATAATAATAATAATAATAATAATAATAATGATAATAATTTTTTTTTTTTTTTTTTTTTTGCGGGTAGTGGAAAAAATGCATAAATGCACGAAGCACCGCGTCCGAACGGCGCAACAGTGTGGGGTTAGGTGGAGCAACCTCTGTCACAGGCAAAACAAAAAGACGGAAAATAAAATAAACAAAAACGCGGATAAATAGATAGATAAATAGTAATGTGACAGGCGCAGCTCAACCCGACCCACTAAAAAAACCACTCCTTTTCTCTTCCGGCTTGAGCCACCCTGGAACTGTTTTTCACACTTCGTCAGGGTGGAGCCGTTCTTAGTCAAAGTTTGTAGGACGTCCTGCTGCCTTACGCTTCTTTTACGTCTAGGCTCGCTGCTTCCGCCGCTAGGAAAAAGCATGGTGCCTAAACATTGGCTGGTTCAGTTGCGAGGTCGGCTGCCCCTTGGTAATGAGGGGGTAGCTGATCGTCGCCGGCGTCGTCATTGGCACGATCTAGGAGTGCCTTTTTTCGTCTTAGGACCACTTCGACGAAGTGCGCCATAGCGGTCCAATTGCGCTCAGTAGAGATCATGTCGCCTATGATCGTATCAGGCTCCAATCGTCCAACTGAGTCTGTCAGAATTTTTCTGTCTTCGCTCCATTCTTCGCACACGAAGAATGTATGATAGGCATCGTCACTATCAGCGGGACAAAATACACATTTCGGGTTCCGAGCTTTCCCCATTTTACTGAGGTAGAAGCGGAAATACCCGTGTCCGGTGAAAAACTGGGTAAGGTAATAATTTACCTCCCCGTGTTTTCTGTCTATCCAAGGGACTATTTGACGGATAAGTTGGTGAGTCCATCTACCCCTCGTCTCTTGTTCCCAGGATCTTTGCCATGTTCCCATGGTGTGATCCCGTTCCTCGTTTTGGACGGATCTCACGTCCGTTTCGTTTTTCTTTCGTACGTAGATTTGTTTGCGCTCTTTTGCATGCATACCAATCGGAATAATACCTGCAATAACAAGTACTGCAGGCTCCGAAACTGTGCGATGTGCGCTAATGACTCTAAGAGCTTCTCTACGTTGTACGGCGCTAAGTTTCTTGCGGTATACCTCCTTTTCCATTGCATCAGCCCATATTTCAGAGCCGTACAACAGGATCGATGTCACGATAGACATCAGAAGGCGCCGCTTACTGGCTTTTGGGCCGCTCGTGTTTGCCATGAGGCGGCTGAGTTGAGCTGTCTTAATGGCAGCCTTGGTCGTTGCGCGTTCTAGGTGTCGAGAGTACGTTAGCCTCGTATCCAGGGAACCCAGGTATACGGCTTGGTGCTGTGTCAACACCTCGTCGTTATCTACACGCATTGGGAAGATAGTCTCCATGCGTTTTCCTGTGAAGGGGACGATCTCTGTCTTTGCGGTCGCCAAGTCAAGACCGTGTGCCCGCATCCATGCGGATATTCTCCGCATTGTTTGGTTTAACGAGTAATGTGCTCGCTTCGCGTCTCGCGCAATGATGACTAAAGCGACATCATCGGCGTACGCAATCATGTGCACCCCGTACGGCATCTCGAGTCTTAACAATGCATCGTACAGGATGTTCCAAAAGTCTGGGCCGAATATCGACCCCTGGGCTACGCCGGCGGTCGAGAGTTATCTCACGCGTCCCTTGCGATGTTTCGTAGCGAAGGATACGGTCCCTAAGATAGTCCCGTATTATTCGCATAAGGTACTTTGGGACTCCAAACCCCGACAATGCCGCCAAGATGTCTGACCATCTGGCAGAGTTGAAGGCGTTCTTTACGTCCAGCGTGACCAAGAGCACGAGGTTCCGAGAAAAGTGATTCCCAGACCACGCTGCCCCTGCCAGCTGTACCACCTGATGTATAGCGTCAATCGTGGTTCGCTGCTTCCTGAAGCCATACTGGTTGTCGGCTAAGTCGCCAGACTCCAGCACGGCTGCCTGAAGCCGCGGTTTTAGCAACCTCTCGAAGAGCTTTCCTGTGTCATCCAGCATGCACAGAGGCCTGTTTGACGACGGAAGCCAGGGATCTCCTCCCTCTCCTTTGCTGATCGGCACTAGTCGCGCCACCTTCCAGGGGGTGCTAAAGACACCCGCCTGGAGGCACGCGTTGTACATGTTCAGCAGCAGAGATGGTGCTCTCACCACGATTACCTTAAGGATCTCGGCTGGTATCCCGTCGGGCCCAGGCGCTTTTCTGGTCCGCATCGTTCTGGCGGCGAGCTCGAGTTCGCTGACGGTAAACAATGGGATTTCTCTCACGTCATCGTCCTCTGGATCTTGTCTCGGCGGGTGCTTCGGGAACAAAGTGTTCACGATCTTCGCCATGGTCTCTTCGTCAAAGGGGCAAGTCGGGAGTGCGGATAATTTCTTGGTCACGATCTTGTATGCCAAGCCGAACACATCCCGATTAACCTCCTCGGTAAGGTCCTTCCAGCCCTGTGCTTTGCTACGGTTGATCTCACGTCGTAGCTTTTTTCGCGCTGCGTTCTTAAGCGCGGACAAAAGTGCTGCTTCTGGTTTGTTGCACGCTCTTTGTGCTTTTCTGCTAAGGCGGTTCGCTTCTGACCTCAGGTCAGCAATTTTGTCAGACCACCAGTAGGCAGGGCGCTTTCCACGCCGCGACCCCTTGCGCGGCATGGCTGCATCACAGGCTCGGCGAAGCAGACTCATCGTCTCCCTTACTAGAGCTTCCGCTGTGTCCTTGCTGCTGGCGGCGATCGTCACATCCGGTAACTGATTTATTCCTTCGAGCAGTGCCTGGACAAGCTTGGTTGCGTCCAATTTAGCTAAGTTCCAACGTGGTGGCTTCGCTATGCTTTCCCTCTGCGATTGAAATGTATCACATATTTGAAATGCAATGTACCGATGGTCGCTTCCGTTGTAATCCTCTAGAACCCTCCAATCTAGTGCTTTACGCGCAAGATTTTCGGAGACAAAGGACACATCCGGAATGGTACCGCGATAGCCTGGTCTTTCGAACGTTGGTCTGGTCCCGACGTTGAGAACAAAAAGATTCAGTCTGGCTGCCATCTCCAAGATGTATTCACCTCTACTGTCCTGCTCTGGCATACCCCACTCTCTAACGCTCTTGCGTTAAAGTCACCCGCGTTGACTGCATCGCCTTCTATTTCGCGGACAGTATCTTCCAGTTCGTCCAGACCTCTTCTAAAGCTTTCTATGGGTACGTTCGGGGTGTAGTGACAGCTAACGTACGTGACGTTTGCGCACCTCACCCACACGAAGCCGTGGCCAGCCCCGTGTTTATCCACTCTGATGGACTGTGGATCCACATAGATTGCCGCTGTTCCAAATTTATCTGGGTACCAAGTTGGAACGTTCCAGTTTCGGTACCGCTCGCTAATAAGTAGCAAATCAGCCTTTCTCTCACACTTAATTTGAGACAAAAGACTGTTTGCTAGGTCGCTTCGGTGGAGATTGCATTGACGGACCGTTACACGGCCCATCATTAGCGATTTGCTTTTGTCTTGATCAGCGTTTCTCGGAATGTGATACACTTTCCGGAGCCGGGTGTGTGGCTCAGAAGCGCTTTGTCGATTTTTCTATTGCTGGAGCAGAGAATGCATTTGGCGTCAGTAGCCTTGCAGTCTTTGCCCCTGTGACCTTCCTGGCCGCACTTATAGCAGGCTTTGGAACGGTCAGGTCCCTGGCAATCCCGTGCGTGATGCCCGTAGCCCAGGCATCTAAAGCAGCGTTGTACGCGCTCCCATTGTCTTAGTCGGCAGACCATGTAGCCAACTATAATTTTCTTTTTGCTCAGCAGGGGGACCTCCTTTCGGGGAGGTTTTCGTGCTCTGGCCTAGCACGCTGGTAACCCTAGGCTCTGACGGGAGTCATGCCTTACAAGCGCTTTGGCGCTCTAGAGGCGAGACGTCAGGCCATCTGGTAGGAAGAATGATTTTCCTACTTGGCGGTAAGAAAGTTGGCTCACCAAAAACCCCTTTAAACAGATATGAAAATGTGTGAAAATCAAAGTAATATACCCCAGGTGAGTCTACCTTCATTGGAAAATCTCACCTCCGGTTCTGAACGGGTCAAAGCCCCAGTGGCTGGAGCTGGCTCCAAGGATTCTGGGGGGAGCCAATTTCACACAGTCCAAACTATTGTGGAGGTGGAAAACCAGGCCTCCGCAATATGCAATGCTACTGGCATTCTAGAGGAGAAAACCTCAAACGAAGAGAATAGACAGAAGGCTGCTCTGGGCGCGCAGCAGCTTAGCACGGACGAAGAAAACGTGCTTGTTCTGATTAGGAGAACGCTCCAGCCACTGCTGGACCTTTTCATTAAAATGAACGAAGCAACGAAAAAGCAGCCGATCGTCAACAGGTTCATTAAGGAAGGCTTTCCCGTGGTTGCCGAGGCAGTGGATAAGGTGCTCCACATGGCCGAAACTTCCTTGACGCAGTCTGCTGCTGCCAAAGATAAAATGGAGGTTGTACAAGGGTCCGCTAAGCGCAGGAAGGATGATTTGGAGTCTGAACCTGATCAGAGTCCTAACACCCATGATACAAATAAAATTGGTGACTCGGACGGGTCGTTCACGACCGTCGAGAGCTGTAAGAAGAAAAAGTCTACGGCGAAGGCTTCTCCACCGCTGCATGCTAACAAGAAGAAGGGGCAAAAGGAGCCGTTGCTTCGATCAGGAGGCCAGCAGCTACCACAACAAAATCAGAGGCGGCAGCAGCCCCTGGCTAAGGCTGGGCAGCGATGGAATCAGCAGCAGCCGATACCAAAGGCCAGTTCAACGGCCACGACGTTTAGGCAGTCCTTGCGAGAGACGCCTAAGAAAAAGAAAAAGAGAAGGGCTCCAAAAAATAAATGCCAGGCCATTATTATCCGGCCAAGAAAAGGAGTGTCCTATGCAGACGTCCTTAAAGGTGTTCGTGAAAACATCTCTAAGGATATTCCAGCAACTGACATCAAAAGTGTCAGAAAGACTCGCGCCGGGGATGTTCTCATCGAACTGGGAGCACAGAAGAAGAGAGAGGCTACGGAGCTAAAAAGGCTGGGAAAATCTATTCAAGGCTTTGTTGGTCAAAACGGCCTCGTCAGGAGCCTGGATCCACAAACATCTGTGGAAATCAGAGACTTGGACATATACGTCACGATAAAAGAAGTCGAGACGGCTATCCAAAAAGTCTTTGATAACGAAGGAGCTACGGCAGGGGCAATGAGCATCTCGCTTACCAAACCTAACGCCAGGGAGCAGCGCATGGCCATCGTCAAGATGGACCAAAACAAAGCTCTCCACCTGCTGAGCAAAAAGAAAATAATAATAATAATAATAATAATAATAATAATAATAATAATAACTCCGCTATACCGGTCCCAAGCCCGGGACCTCTTCTTTATTAGGAGAGGGAGGAGGAGGGGGAAGCTGGCTTCGGGTAGTGGGAAACCCTGCCCAGAGCAAACGTCGTCCTTCTAGGCCCAAGGCCTGCTTCCGCAGCAACGGTCTCGTTGCGTCGATGCTCTTGCAGCAGCGCGAAAACGAGATCGGCTGATAGAAGGCTCCGACTCATGGATGATGCATGGAATAGTGGTACCTTGCTAACATGCCCAACCACCACCTCACTTACACAACTACGAGTGCTCAAGTCTGCACGACCAGAACCCGGTGGGACGTGGATCGGGGCGCCTTATAAACCAGGCAACATACCGTGTGGTGCTGGGGGGTCCTATAAACGGATATCCTCCGGCGGGTCATGGACTACCGGGGAAAGGCATGATGTAGACAATGTGCACTATGCAGTGCTCACCGGGTGGTGATCTAAAAGGCGTTCAAAAGGGAATGCTCTCGAGACTGCGTGCCCTTTCACTCTGGAGGGTACAGCTGTAAAACCAGTAAGGCACTGCTGGGCCGCCAATAGTTGGGGGGGGGTCGGACCCAGTCTAGCCAGCATGGGAGGCTGCCCCACACATTGGTAGAGCGTTTGCCAAATCTCGTTCTCCGTAGTAGTGCCGACTGGCGTTCGGATGGGACCCTGCTGCGGAGGGCGGGGGGGGAACTGCCGAGGCCACCGGATTGTAGAAGGGCTTAGTTCTCGGGAGAATTCAGGACGGTTCGCTGTATTGACCACTCGCTGAGCCTCCTGACCACCACATTATGCACACTAATTACACAAACACTAATAAAACAAAAATGGACAATTCAAAAAATAAAGCAGGCTCGACAGTGCCGCCTGCGACGAATATGGACTCGGAAGAGTCTAGGGTGCAGCCCAGCACCCCCACCGCACCAGTAGGTAACCTGGCTGCTGCGGAGGAAAAGGTTACAGGACACACAAAGACTGACGTGACTTCCCCCCAGCTGGCTCTCCGAGCTCAGCTGGCACGAATAACGACTGCCCTCACAGCCATGGAGGCGCAGACTAAAAAGCAACGGAACGTCGGGGAACCTATCAAAACTGGCATGGCTGTTATACGGGAGGCTGTAGAGCGCGCGCAGAGGGAATGCGACCGCCTTGACCGCCCCTCGGGCACCGCGGCGAAGAGTGACCCGACGATAACAGCGACTAAACGGAAACGTGAGGCGACGGGACTCAGCCCTGAACAGTCGGCTGCTTACCAAAAGGTGGCAGACGACGGGGGCTGGAAGAAAGTCGTCTCAAAAAAGACAGTAGCGGAGACTAAGAAAGAGTCGAAACGCGCGGAATCGGCTCAATTAAAAAAGAACGCGAAGAAAACCGCGACAAAACAAGACAAAAAGGGCGGGGCGCGCACCAGCGCAGTGCTTATCAAGCCAAGCGACGGGGTGACGTACGCGGACGCACTTAGACGTTTGAAGGCAGGGGTCGACCCTGAATCTGCTAAGGTGCAGATTCAGAATTGTCGTAAGACAAAAGACGGTGGGCTTCTCCTCAGACTTAGGAGCGGTGCAACCGAAAGACGGGACTTCCAGGAGAAGCTCAAGCAGACTCTGGGAGGTGACGGAACGGTAAAAGACCTTACTCCAGCCGTCCGGCTGGAGATACTCGACATAGACAGCGTGACGGACGTTACCGACATAACGGACGCACTGCGACGCGAAACGGGTGACGGCAGGGATCCGAGGGTGCACATCTTCGGTCCCAACAAGCAAGACATTTGCTTGGCCGTTGTGGAAGTGGAGGAGGGCGCGGCCCAAACCCTCCTTCGCAAAGGACGAATAAAAATCGGATGGACGAACTGCCGCGTCAGACGTAGGCTGACGGTGCCTAGGTGCTACCAGTGCCTAGGTTACGGACACACTCGTAAGGAGTGTAAAGGGCCCGACAGGTCGCGATGCTGCTGGACTTGTGGGCAAAAAGACCACGACAGTAAGACGTGCAAGACCAAGGACAGCAAGTGCTTCCTATGCTCTGCGACGGGGCACAAGGAAGTCGCGCATAGGCCGGGTTCCGGGGCGTGTGGGGTTTTCAGGGCCGCGCTTGAAAACCTCAAGAAAAAGTCCACAGCATGATGGGGGTACTGCAAGGAAACCTGCATCGGTGCCAAGCAGCCCAGCTGCTATTACCGCAGATTGCGACGGAACGAGACGCAGACGTACTGATACTGAGCGAGCAGTACCGAGACCTACGCACCACGGATGGGTGGTTTTCGAATGCCTCGGGCACTTCGGCCATCTGGGTAAGGGGCGCGATGGGCCGACGGGTACAAGCTTCCTCGTATGGAGAGGACTACGTTTGGGTTAGGGTTGGCACTATCACTTACGTTAGTGTCTACCTGTCCCCAAACGTCGCGGCGAGGGTCTTCGAGGAAAAGATTGGTACACTGGAGGACGCCCTAAGAGATCTCCCGGGGGATCTCATCGTCGCAGGCGACCTTAACTCCAGAGCGATCGAGTGGGGCATGCCGGCAACGGACAAACGGGGTAGGCTGCTGCTGGAGATGGCCGCGAGGCTTGAACTGGTGGTGGCCAACACCGGACGTACGCCGACGTACCTTAGACCAGGGTTTGGGTTTTCGATACCTGACGTAACGATGACGTCGGACAGTATCTCTTCGCGGATAAGCCGGTGGCGGGTGATCGATGACTTTACGGCCAGCGATCACCAGTACATCGTCTTTGAAGTGTTGAGCAGTACCTCGACGCAACGAAACGTACATAGGGGGGGTCTGCAACCAAAAAGGTTCAACCTCGCGAAACAGAACCATGACCGTTTTAGGGAGGCACTCTTGGAAGCAGTAGCGCCTTCCGAGGCCGTTCCAGAAGACCTTACGGAAGGCACGGTCACGTGGACTGACAGCATAGTAGAAGAGACTATGTCACTGATAACGCAACTGTGCGAGGCTTCTATGCCTCGCAAACGAAACATACCGGACAGACGAGCTATGTACTGGTGGTCCGATGAAATCAGTCTCCTCCGGAGAGACTGTATCGCGTGTCGTAGACGATTACATCGCGCGCGGAAAAGGGGAAACCCTAACGTCGAGGAATTATCGGTTGCGTACAAGACAGCACGGAAGCGACTGACGTACGCTATAAGTGACAGTAAAAAACGGTGTTGGCGGAGACTATGCGAGGAGGTGGACAGGGACCCTTGGGGACTGGGTTACAAAATAG
Source organism: Chalcis sispes (assembly GCA_949987625.1). NCBI lineage: Eukaryota > Metazoa > Arthropoda > Insecta > Hymenoptera > Chalcididae > Chalcis > Chalcis sispes. The sequence goes on from OX465097.1 coordinate 36,755,636, forward strand.
TAACACAGAAACTAGGTAGTTTCGGTCCACCAGAACGCAGAGACAAAACCACCATGGATGCGATAGTGGGTGGTCTCTTCCCGACCCATCCGGTGACGGAGGGGCCTCCCGACTACCGCGACCTAGCTGTCCCGGAATTCAGTGAGGTGGAGCTACTCCAAGCTACGTCCTCGATGAAATCCGGGAAGGCGCCTGGACCGGACTGTATCCCGGGGGAGATTCTTCGGCAAATCTCCATTGTACGTCCGAGAATACTCTTGGACATGTACAATGCAAGCTTACGGACCGGGAGGTTTGCAACGCGTTGGAAGACGGCTCGATTGGTCCTCTTGTATAAAGGTAAAGGGGAACTCGAGACACCGTGTTCCTATAGGCCCCTGAGTCTTTTAGACACAGCGGGCAAACTTTACGAAGCGTTGTTAAGACCGAGAATAACAAGCGCGATAACAGCCGCCGGAGGGCTGGCCGGAAATCAGCACGGTTTTCGGAAGGGCCATTCGACAATAGGCGCGATAAGGGAAGTGACCGAAACTTTCCTACGGACAAGGCGGGTCTGCTACGGCGCGAGACCACTAGTACTGCTCGCGACCTTAGATGTAAAGAACGCCTTCAATTCCGCAAGGTGGGGGGATATCCTGGAAGCTTTACGGGCTTTCAGGGTACCTCCCTATCTTCTGCGGGTGGCGGGAGATTACTTAACGGACCGACAAATTACGTACGAGACCACGGAGGGACAGGCAAGTAGGCCGATAACTGCGGGCGTCGCGCAGGGATCAATACTAGGACCTGACTTCTGGAACGCGGTTTACGATGGCCTGCTGAGGCTGGAAATGCCTGAGAACGCCTCACTCATCGCCTACGCCGACGACGTGGCGGTAGTGATCGTTCAGCGCAATCCAGAATTGGCACAGCTGACGCTAAACCGGGTAATGTTACGGGTAGACGGGTGGATGACGACTCACGGACTGACTTTAGCACTGGCAAAGACCGAACTGATCCTCCTTACCGGAAGGAGGATACAAACCGTCATACCGATGACGGTGGGGTCGGTGCAGACGCAGACCGGGAGAAAGGTGAAATATCTAGGGGTAACTCTAGATACGAAGCTGACCTTCTGGCCTCATATACAGGAGACGGCACATAAGGCGGCGACGCGGGTTTCCGCGCTCTCCCGCCTTATGGCGAACACATATGGACCGAGACCGGGGAAAAGACGGTTGCTTATGGCTACCACCCACTCGATCCTTTTATACGGGGCGGAAGTCTGGGCCGATGCGCTTGAGGTAAAGAAATACCGCAAGCGACTGACAAACGTACAGAGACAGGGGGCATTACGTATCGCGTGCGCCTACAGGACGGTCTCAGCGGAGGCCGTCCTGGTGGTAGCGGGTGTAATACCCATTGACCTGCTCGCTAGGGAACGGAAACGGACTTACGAACGAAGTGCCGACGTAGGGAGAACAAACGCGGCAGTTGAGGAACGAGACAGGACAATGCGCGAATGGACGGACCGTTGGTTAACGGACGCCACTGCTACGTGGACAAGACGCTTGATAAGCAGCCTGGTATCGTGGACCGGACGAGGGTTTGGGGAGGTTAATTTTTACCTAACCCAGTTCTTGACGGGGCACGGTTACTTCAGACAGTATTTATTTCGGTGTAACCGGGTTAGGTCGCCGGAATGTAAATACTGCGGTTACGAGCGCGATGACGCCGAGCACACGTTTTATGTGCGCCGACGATGGACTACAGACAGACTGGCACTTGAGACGAAAACGGGCAGCATCACGCCCGAAAATACAGTGGCGAGGATGCTGCAAGACGAGGACAGTTGGACGGCGATAGCTACCTTCGTCGAGACTGTCTTGAGGGGTAAGAAGGCGGACGGGTGTTTGGAGTAGTTGGTGACGGGTAGCACAAGCACGAGTCAGTGAGTGAATGTGAATGAAAGGATCGTATGAAAGGAATTACGAGACAGAGACAGGTTACAACCTTACGGGGAACGGACTGACGAATGGACAGAACCTGCAGCGGCGAAGCAATACGAAAGTAGATCCACGCTGCAGGTTGGACAGAAGGTGGAGATTCCATCCGCGCATCATATGTCTATGGTTTATATCAGACATATGCTGGCGTATGGCGGGTTAGACGGTCCCCGGGGTTGCCGATGCCCTTGCCACGGATGTGCGCGAGTAATCGAGCCCATCCGAGGCCAGAGCTGACGTGACTACGGAACCCGTCACACCGGTGGGTCCCCCCGCGTCTACAGGTAGGCAAAGGGGTCCTCACTGATGGTCTGGTTAAGGCAGATTCCCCGTTTTTTTACCACTGAAACAAAAAAAAAAAAAAAAAAAAAAAAAAAAAAAAAAAATAATAATAATAATAATAATAATAATAATAATAATAATAATAATAATAATAATTATAATAATAATAATAATAATAATAATAATAATAATAATAATAATAATAATAATAATAATAATAATAATAATAATAATAATAATAATAATAATAATAATAATTTTTTTTTTTTTTTTTTTTTTTTTGGGTAGGTAGGGAAAATGCTTTATGCACCTGGCAGGGGGCTACCAGAGTGCCGGACTCTCACCGGCTAAAAACCCTCCTAGGCCTCGTGGCTAGTAAACCACCCTGGTACCGTTGGCGGACACTTCGTCAGGGTGGAGCCACTTTTGGGGTCATAAGATCGACCCCACGGCTAGACGACGGGTGTTTCCCGTCCCCTCCTCGTTTGACGGCACCTATACCCCCTGGGTACCGTCTATCTTCTTTTTCTTTTTGCGGAGGACATCCTCCACGTAAGTGGCAACTTTGCTCCAGTGGCCTGGCCCCTGTAGCATCAGCCCGATGATGTTTTCGGGCGTGATGCGACCAAGGGCCGCTTCTACATTCTCCCTCTCGACACGCCACGCGTCGCACCTGAAGAATGTGTGCTCTGCGTCGTCGGAGGGAGATCGGCAGAAGGCACAGCCTGGTTCCTCGACCTTCCCCATCTTGTGGAGGTAGGATTGGAACAGGCCGTGCCCTGTCAAAAACTGGGTGAGGTAATAATTTACCTCACCCTGCTGTCGGTCGAGCCAGGGGTGAAGGCGGCCAATTAACCTGGCCGACCACCTGGCTCGCGTTTCTTCTTCCCAGCGCGTTTGCCAGGCCTGGATGGTGTTGGCTCTGGCTATGCGCTGGGCAGCAGTTTTCCCTAGAGCAGTTTTCTGCTGGTGGACAAAACGTCGCTCCTGGGCGAGCAAATCGATGGGTATGACCCCAGCGATTACCATGATCGCGGGCTCGGAGACCGTGCGGTAGGAGCACGCAATACGAAGGGCCGCTCTTCGTTGCACTGCGGCCAAGCGCTTGCGGTGAAATTCGAACCGCAGCGCATCGGCCCAGACTTCAGCGCCATACAACATTACAGCTTCAGCTGCACGCATCAGTAGGCGTCGCTTGTCGGGCCTTGGGCCTCTTGTATTGGCCATCAGCCGACTCAGCGACGCCGTTACTGTTGCTGCCTTATCGGCGGCTCTTCTTATGTGGGCCCCGAAGGTGAGCTTATTATCAAGCGTCACCCCCAGGTACCTCACTGCTGTAGAAGCCTGGACCGTGGCGTCTCCTACTTCAAAGAGGCATAAGGTGTTGATTCGCCTCTTTGTTAACAGCACGATCTCGGTCTTATGTGTGGCCAGTTCGAGCCCGTGCTCTTGCAGCCAGGAGCTTACTCGACGCATCACCTGATTGAGTCTCATCTGCGCCGCGGTGACGTTGCGGGCGATGATGACTGCCGCGATGTCATCGGCGTAACCAATCAGGGAAGTGCCCTCGGGCATCTGCATACGTAGGATTCCGTCGTAAAAGATGTTCCATACGTCCGGTCCTAGTACCGATCCCTGGGCTGCCCCAGATGTTATTTTCTTCATTTTCGGGCCATCCTCGGTGTCGTAGAGTAATGAGCGGTCCTTCAGGTAGTCATCGAGCATTCTGACTAGATACTCAGGTACCCTGAAGTCCCGCTCAATGGCGTCCAGCGCGATGTCCCACCTTACTGAATTGAAGGCGTTCTTCACGTCGAAGGTGGCCAGCAGACATAGGGGACGGGAGTAGTGGTTTCCACATTCCGTACCCCTAGCGGCGTTGACTACCTCCTGGATAGCTCCGATGGTAGATCGGTCTCGCCTAAAGCCGTGTTGTTGAGCGGCAAGATCTCCGGCTGCTCTGACGGCTTGGAGTAGACGAGGCCTGAGCATTCTCTCCAGGAGTTTGCCGGCCGTGTCCAACATACATAAAGGTCTGTAGGACGACGGCTCGTCTACTGGACCCTTACCTTTGCTTATCAGTACTAGACGCGCTGTCTTCCAGCGGGATGGAAAAATTCCCGCCTTTAAACAGGCGTTATACATGTCCAGCAAAAGGCAAGGGCGACATGTAGCGACGGCTTTTAAGATCTCAGATGGGAGGCCGTCCGGACCAGGAGCTCGCCTGTTCTTCATTGCTCTAACGGCAGTGGCGAGCTCTCCTTCAGTAAATAGAGGCACCTCTATATGTCCGAACGTGGCTGGTCTATCCGATCTTGTTGGATGTGTGGGGAAAAGGGTGTTGACGATGTTGTTAATCGTCACCACGTCTCGGGGCGTCGATTGTGAAAACGCCCCGAGTTTGCGTGTGACGATTTTATGCCCTAATCCCCAAGGATCTCTATCGAGATCCTCGACCAGCTCCCTCCAGCACCGTCGCTGGCTGGATTTGATGGCCCGTTTTAGTATTTTCTTGGCCGCAAGATGTTCCGCGGCCAAGGGGGCTGCGTCCAGACCGCGTTTCCTGGCGCGTTGTGCTATGCGTCTGAGGCGCAAGCACCTGGCGCGCAGGTCCGCGATCTCGTCTGTCCACCAGTAAGCAGGGCGTCTCTTTCCCGCTCCCTTCGTTCTCGGCACTGCCTCCGCGCAGGCTCGGTGAATAATTTTCATGGTGGTTTCAATCACCACGTTTGCCTGCGCAAGAGGCGGCATGTTCACCGGGATGTTTTCCAGGGCGGCCTGACCGCGTGTTAGTGCCGAAGACAGGCGCTCTGTGTCCATTTTGGACACGATCCATTTGGTGGGGCGGCGTGGTTTGTACGCTGAGGATGGACCTACATCGTGTACGCGGAACACGATGTATTGGTGATCGCTGGCTGTATAATCCTCGATCACCTGCCATCCCCGGGTACGCGCTGCCAGATGTTCATTGGCCAGGGAGATATCGATAATGGTCTCCCTGTAGCCAGGCCTTCGGAAGGTTGACGTGAGGCCAGTGTTTAGTACCACCAGCCCCAGTCTCGCCGCCATCTCCATGACTCTGTTGCCACGAGAGTCAGGCCTGGCTTCGCCCCACTCGAGCGCTTTAGCGTTAAAGTCTCCAGCAACTACCAGTCCACCCTGTAGATCCCTCAGTGCGTCTTCCAGTCCATCGAGCTTGGACTGGAACTCACTAATCGGGTCGTTTGGGGTAAGGTAGACGCTGACGTATAATACGTCTTTGCACCTCACCCACACATAACCGCGGCCGGATCCATGTCCCGTGATTGAGATGTTGTTTGGTTCGGGGATCCATATGGCCGCAGTGCCGAGATCATCGGGGTACCATTCAGTCCCTTCTCTGTTTCGGTACTGCTCGCTGACAAGGACAATGTCAACTTGCTTTTCGAAACAGATTTGGGACAACAGGTTTTGAGCCACCCTGCTTCTATTCAAGTTGCACTGCAGAACTACCGCCATCTCTGCTGCGCTTTTGCCAGGGCCTCTTTAAAGGCCCTGCATACTCCAGACCCAGCTACATGTTTGTTTGCAGCTGGGTCGTTCTCCCGACTTGGGCAGAGGAAGCAAACTGGCTCAGCGTTGCATTCGCTGGCCTTGTGCCCCTCTCCGCTGCATCGGTAGCAGAGATTGCTGCGGTCGGGACCCTTGCATCCGGGGCCGCGGTGTCCGTAGCCTAGACATTTGAAACATCTCGCTATTATGTCGCGGCCCCGCAACTTGCAGTATACCAGGCCGATTCTCAGTCGGCCTTTTTGGAGGAGCGTTTCTGCTGCCTCGCGCTCGATGTTTACTAGTGCGAGACATTGCTCTCTCCAGTTAGGCTTTGTGAGCCTAACTTGCAAGGACCCCTCATAGTTCTGCAGCTCAGTCCTAAGGGCCTCTTCGATCTCATGTGTGGTGCAGCAGCTATCCACATCTCGGATTTCCATGGTAATCCGGGGTGTCAGCTGCTGCACACTGCTAACACTGCCAGCCGCAGTTTCTTGAAGGGCTCGGGTAAAGCTTGCCCTTTCCTCAGCTTTGGCCTTCTTGAGTTCAATGAGGACCCCTCCTGCTCTGGTCTTTCGGACGGATCGAACCTCTACCCCGCTACTTTCTGGCTTGACGTCTTTGCGGATGACTTGCATGACGTCAGCATATGTTTTGCCAGATTGGGGTTTTAGCAAGATCGCGTCCGATTTTTTCTTTGCGAGCCTTTTTTTCTTACCTTGTTCCTTCCTGCCCGTGCCCTTGACGACCGGGTTTGCGGCGTGGAGGTTTACTTCATTTTTCTCCTTCGGAGGCGAAGTCTTTTTCAAAGGTCGGTGCTTCTTAACTACCTCAGTCCATGATTCGGCCTCTGTTTTCTTCTTTGCCGCAGCCGGTTGTGGCACATCAGGTGGGCTGGAGGCAGGTCGCTTATTCCTTGTTTGCGGCGTTTTGGGCGCCAGGGCCAAGGTTGCTGGCTCACTATCCCTTCGGCGGGCTGTGGTGTTCCGGCAGTGAGCCTGCTCGACCTGATCCAGTATGTCCTCCAACTGTGGAAGACCATCCTTAATTTTGCTGCTGACGTTCTTTTGAACCTTGATCACTGTCAGCATTTCCTGCACTAACTCTTTCATCTGGAGGATACACTTATGTAGCGTGTCCTCGCGAGTGCAACAACTAGCTGCGTTTACTGCAGCTACTTTAGGAGCACTCCCAGTGTGGGGTGCGTCTAAAGTCAGGCTTTTCTTTTTGGTTGTGGTTGTAGTTTGTTTAGGCTGCATGGTAGTAAATTACTCCAAGATGCTGGGCCGTCACCGAACGCGGTGCCTCTGGGTGTGGGGGGGTGATCACCACTACAGCTACCCCCATTGCTGTAGAGGCTTTTGGCTATGGGACGGGAATATGACATCCGCCCAAGCCTTGCACCTGCACCCTTCATTGGCATCCCAGCATCCCCTTGGGTGCGGCGCGTTGACGCCGGGAGTTCCAGGGAGAACGCGCTGCACAGATCATATCACACATCCCGAGCGGGCAGTGTCACCGCACCCGCTACTCTCCCTGACCCAACCTGTAACCCAAGGTGGGGACCCCAACAAGGTGCTACCATCCGGGTCAGATGGACCAGGGTTTTTTAACGAGGTGTTACTCCTCCCCCTCCCCCTTCCTCTCATCCTGAAAGGAGAGGCCCCGGGCTTGGGACCGGCATAGCGGGGTTAATAATAATAATAATAATAATAATAATAATAATAATAATAATAATAATAATAATAATAATAATATAATAATAATAATAATAATAATAATAATAATAATAATAATAATAATAATAATAATAATAATAATAATAATAATAATAATAATAGTAATAATAGTAATAATAGTAATAATAATAATAATAATAATAATAATAATAATAATAATAATAATAATAATAATAATAATATAATAATAATAATAATAATAATATAATAATAATAATAATAATAATAATAATAATAATAATAATAATAATAATAATAATAGTAATAATAATAATTAATAATAATAATAATAAAATAATAATAATAATAATAATAATAATAATAATAATAATAATAATAATAATAATAATAATAATAATAATAATTTTTTTTTTTTTTTTTTTTTTTTTTATTGCGGGTAGTGGAAAAAATGCATAAATGCACGAAGCACCGCGTCCGGACGGCGCAACAGTGTGGGGTTAGGTGGAGCTACCTCTGTCACAGGCAAAACAAAAAGACGGAAAATAAAATAAACAAAAACGCGGATAAATAGATAGATAAATAAAAATGTGACAGGCGCAGCTCAACCCGACCCACTAAAAAAACCACTCCTTTTCTCTTCCGGCTTGAGCCACCCTGGAACTGTTTATCACACTTCGTCAGGGTGGAGCCGTTCTTAGTCAAAAATTTGTAAGACGTCCTGCTGCCTTACGCTTCTTTTACGTCTAGGCTCGCTGCTTCCACCGCTAGGAAAAAGCATGGTGCCTAGACATTGGCCGGTTCAGTTGCGAGGTCTGCTGCCCCTTGGTAATGAGGGGGTGGCTGATCGTCGCCGGCGTCGTCATTGGCACGATCTAGGAGTGCCTTTTTTCGTCTTAGGACCACTTCGACGAAGTGCGCCATAGCGGTCCAATTGCGCTCAGTAGAGATCATGTCGCTTATGATCGTATCAGGCTCCAATCGTCCAACCGAGTCTGTCAGATTTTTCCTGTCCTCGCTCCATTCTTCGCACACGAAGAATGTATGATAGGCATCGTCACTATCAGCGGGACAAAATACACATTTTGGGTTCCGAGCTTTCCCCATTTTACTGAGGTAGGAGCGGAAATACCCGTGTCCGGTGAAAAACTGGGTAAGGTAATAATTTACCTCCCCGTGTTTTCTGTCTATCCAAGGGACTATTTGACGGATAAGTTGGTGAGTCCATCTACCCCTCGTCTCTTGATCCCAGGATCTTTGCCATGTTTCCATGGTGTGATCCCGTTCCTCGTTTTGGACGGATCTCACGTCCGCTTCGTTTTTCTTTCGTACGTAGATTCGTTTGCGCTCTTTCGCATGCATACCAATCGGAATAATACCTGCAATAACGAGTACTGCAGGCTCCGAAACCGTGCGATATGCACTAATGACTCTAAGAGCTCCTCTACGTTGTACGGCGCTAAGTTTCTTGCGGTATACCTCCTTTTCCATTGTATCAGCCCATATTTCAGAGCCGTACAACAGGATCGATGTCACAATAGACATCAGAAGGCGCCGCTTACTGGCTTTTGGGCCGCTTGTGTTTGCCATGAGGCGGCTAAGTTGAGCTGTCTTAATGGCAGCCTTGGTCGTTGCGCGTTCTAGGTGTCGAAAGTACGTTAGCCTCGTATCCAGGGTAACACCCAGGTATACGGCCTGGTGCTGTGTCAACACCTCGTTGTTATCTACACGCATTGGAAAGATGGTCTCCATGCGTTTTCCTGTAAAGGGGACGATCTCCGTCTTTGCGGTCGCCAAGTCAAGACCGTGTGCCCGCATCCATGCGGATATTCTCCGCATTGTTTGGTTTAGCGAGTATTGTGCTCGCTTCGCGTCTCGCGCGATGATGACTAAAGCGACATCATCGGCGTACGCAATTATGTGCACCCCGTACGGCATCTCGAGTCTTAACAATGCATCGTACAGGATGTTCCAAAAGTCTGGGCCGAAGATCGACCCCTGGGCTACGCCGGCGGTTAGAGTTATCTCACGCGTCCCTTGCGATGTTTCGTAGTGAAGAATACGGTCTCTAAGATAGTCCCGAATTATTCGCATAAGGTACTTTGGGACGCCGAACCCTGACAATGCCGCCAAGATGTCTGACCATCTGGCAGAGTTGAAGGCGTTCTTTACGTCCAGCGTGACCAAGAGCACGAGGTTCCGAGAAAAGTGATTCCCAGACCACGCTGCCCCTGCCAGCTGTACCACCTGATGTATAGCGTCAATCGTGGATCGCTGCTTCCTGAAGCCATACTGGTTGTCGGCTAAGTCGCCAGACTCCAGCACGGCTGCCTGAAGCCGCGGTTTTAGCAACCTCTCGAAGAGCTTCCCTGTGTCATCCAGCATGCACAGAGGCCTGTTGGACGACGGAAGCCGGGGATCACCTCCCTTTCCTTTGCTGATCAGCACTAATCGCGCCACCTTCCAGGGGGTGCCGAAGACACCCGCCTGGAGGCACGCGTTGTACATGTTCAGCAGCAGAGATGGTGCTCTCACCACGATTACCTTGAGGATCTCGGCTGGTATCCCGTCCGGCAGCTCGAGTTCGTTGACGGTAAACAATGGGATTTCTCCCACGTCATCGTCCTCTGGATCTTGTCTCGGCGGGTGCTTCGGGAACAAAGTATTCACGATCTTCGCCATGGTCTCTTCGTCAAAGGGGCAAGTCGGGAGTGCGGATAATTTCTTGGTCACGATCTTGTATGCCAAGCCGAACACATCCCGATTAATCTCCTCAGTAAGGTCCTTCCAACCCTGTGCCTTGCTACGGTTGATCTCATGTCGTAGCTTTTTTCGCGCTGCGTTCTTAAGCGCGGACAAAAGTGCTGCTTCTGGTTTGTTGCGCGCTCTCTGTGCTTTTCTTCTGAGGCGGTGCGCTTCTGACCTTAATTCAGCAATTTTGTCAGACCACCAGTAGGCAGGGCGCTTTCCACGCGACGATCCCTTGCGCGGCATGGCTGCATCACAGGCTCGGTGAAGCAGACTCATCGTCCCCCTCACTAGAGCCTCCGCTGTGTCCTTGCTGTTGGCAGCGATTGTCACATCCGGCAATCGGTTTATTCCATCGAGCAGTGCCTGGACAAGCTTGTTAGCGTCCAATTTGGCTAAGTTCCAACGTGGTGGCTTCGCTATGCTTTCCCTCTGCGATTGGAATGTATCGCAGATTTGAAATGCAATGTACCGATGGTCGCTTCCGTTGTAATCCTCTAGAACCCTCCAATCTAGTGCTTTACGCGCAAGATTTTCGGAAACAAAGGTCACATCCGGAATGGTACCACGATAGCCTGGTCTTTCGAACGTTGGTTTGTTCCCGACGTTGAGAACCAATAGATTTAGTCTGGCTGCCATCTCCAAGATGTATTCCCCTCTACTGTCCTGCTCTGGCATGCCCCACTCTAACGCTCTTGCGTTAAAGTCACCCGCGATGACTGCATCGCCTTCTATTTCGCGGAAAGTATCTTCTAGTTCGTCCAGACCTCTTCTAAAGCTTTCTATGGGTACATTCGGGGTGTAGTAACAGCTAACGTACGTGACGTTCGCGCACCTCACCCACACGAAGCCGTTGCCAGCTCCGTGTTCATCCACTCGGATGGACTGTGGATCCACATAGATTGCCGCTGTTCCAAATTTATCTGGGTACCAAGTCGGTACGTCCCAGTTTCGGTACTGCTCGCTGATAAGTAGCAAATCAGCCTTTCTCTCACACTTAATCTGAGACAAAAGACTGTTTGCTAGGTCGCTTCGGTGGAGATTGCATTGAAGGACCGTTACACGGCCCATCATTAGCGATTAGCTTTTGTCTTGATCAGCGCTTCTCGGAAAGTGATACACTTTCCGGAGCCGGGTGTATGGCTCAGAAACGCTTTGTCGATTTTTCCATTGCTGGAGCAGAGAATGCATTTGGCGTCAGTAGCCTTGCAGTCTTTACCCCTGTGACCTTCCTGGCCGCACTTATAGCAGGCCTTGGAACGATCAGGTCCCTGGCAATCACGTGCCTGATGCCCGTAGCCCAGACATCTAAAACAGCGTTGCACACGCTCCCATTGTCTTAGTCGGCAGATCATGTAGCCAACTATAATTTTCTTTTTGCCCAGCAGGTGGAGAGCTTTGTTCTGGTCCATCTTGACAATGGCCATGCGCTGCTCCCTGGCGTTGGGTTTGGTAAGCGAGACGCTTATTGCCCCCGCCGTAGCTCCTTCGTTATCAAAGACTTTTTGGATAGCCGCCTCGACTTCTTCTATCGTGACGTATACGTCCAAGTCTCTGATTTCCACAGATGTTTGTGGATCCAGGCTCCTGACGAGGCCGGTCTGACCAACAAAGCCTTGAATGGACTTTCCTAGCCTTTTCAGCTCTGTAGCCTCTCTCTTTTTCTGTGCTCCCAGTTCGATAAGAACATCTCCGGCACGTGTCTTTCTGACACTTTTGATGTCAGTTGCTGGAATATCCTTAGAGATGTTTTCACGAACACCTCTAAGGACGTCCGCGTAGGACACTCCTTTGCTTGGCCGGATAATGATGGCCTGGCATTTTTTTTTTGGAGCCCTTTTTTTTTTCTTTTTCTTAGGCATCTCACGCAAAGACTGCCCAGACGTCGTGGCCGGTGAACTGGCCATTGGTGGCGGCTGCTGGTGTTTCCGTCGCTGCCCAGCCCTATCCAGGGGCTGCTGCCGTCTCCGATTTTGTTGAGGCAGTTGCTGGCCTCCTGATCGGAGCAACGGCTTCTGTTGCCCCTCCCTTTTGTTGGAATGCAGCGGTGGTGAAGCCTTTGCCGTAGCCTTTTTCTTCCTACGGCTCTCGACGGTCGTGAACGACTCGTCAGAGTCACCAATTTTATTTTTTTTCTGGGTGTTTGTACTCTGATCGGGATCAGACTCCAAATCACCCCTCGTGCGCTTGGCGGACCCTTGCACGACATTCATCTTATCTTTGGCAGCAGCAGACTGCGTCAAGGAAGTTTCGGCAATGTGAAGCACCTTATCCACTGCCTCGGCAACCACGGGAAGGCCTTCCTTAATAAACCTGTTGACGTTCGGCTGCTTTTTCGTTGCTTCGTTCATTCTAATGAAAACGTCCAGCAGTGGCTGGAGCGTTTTTCTTATCAGAACAAGCACGTTTTTTTCGTCTGTGCTAAGCTGCTGCGCGCATATGTTGATCGCGCCCTGAGCAGCCTTTTGTCTAATCTCTTCATTTGAGGTTTCCTCGTCTAATATGCCAGTAGCATTGCACATTGCAGAGGCCTGGTTTTCCACCTCCACAATAGTTTGGTCTGTGTGAAATCGGCTCCCCCCAGAATCCTCGGAGCCAGAATAATAATAATAATAATAATAATAATAATAATAATAATAATAATTTTTTTTTTTTTTTTTTTTTTTTTTTTTTTTTTATTGCGGGTAGTGGAAAAAATGCATAAATGCACGAAGCACCGCGTCCGGACGGCGCAACAGTGTGGGGTTAGGTGGAGCTACCTCTGTCACAAGCAAAACAAAAAGACGGAAAATAAAATAAACAAAAACGCGGATAAATAGATAGATAAATAGAAATGTGACAGGAGCAGCTCAACCCGACCCACTAAAAAAACCACTCCTTTTCTCTTCCGGCTTGAGCCACCCTGGAACTGTTTATCACACTTCGTCAGGGTGGAGCCGTTCTTAGTCAAAGATTTGTAGGACGTCCTGCTGCCTTACGCTTCTTTTACGTCTAGGCTCGCTGCTTCCGCCGCTAGGAAAAAGCATGGTGCCTAGACATTGGCCGGTTCAGTTGCGAGGTCTGCTGCCCCTTGGTAATGAGGGGGTGGCTGATCGTCGCCGGCGTCGTCATTGGCACGATCTAGGAGTGCCTTTTTTCGTCTTAGGACCACTTCGACGAAGTGCGCCATAGCGGTCCAATTGCGCTCAGTAGAGATCATGTCGCCTATGATCGTATCAGGCTCCAATCGTCCAACCGAGTCTGTCAGATTTTTCCTGTCCTCGCTCCATTCTTCGCACACGAAGAATGTATGATAGGCATCGTCACTATCAGCGGGACAAAATACACATTTTGGGTTCCGAGCTTTCCCCATTTTACTGAGGTAGGAGCGGAAATACCCGTGTCCGGTGAAAAACTGGGTGAGGTAATAATTCACCTCCCCGTGTTTTCTGTCAATCCAAGGGACTATTTGTCAGATAAGTTGGTGAGTCCATCTACCCCTCGTCTCTTGATCCCAGGATCTTTGGCATGTTTCCATGGTGTGATCCCGTTCCTCGTTTCGGACGGATCTCACGTCCGCTTCGTTTTTCTTTCGTACGTAGATTCGTTTGCGCTCTTTCGCATGCATACCAATCGGAATAATACCTGCAATAACGAGTACTGCAGGCTCCGAAACCGTGCGATATGCACTAATGACTCTAAGAGCTCCTCTACGTTGTACGGCGCTAAGTTTCTTGCGGTATATCTCCTTTTCCATTGTATCAGCCCATAATTCAGAGCCGTACAACAGGATCGATGTCACGATAGACATCAGAAGGCGCCGCTTACTGGCTTTTGGGCCGCTCGTGTTTGCCATGAGGCGGCTGAGTTGAGCTGTCTTAATGGCAGCCTTGGTCGTTGCGCGTTCTAGGTGTCGAGAGTACGTTAGCCTCGTATCCAGGGTAACACCCAGGTATACGGCCTGGTGCTGTGTCAACACCTCGTCGTTATCTACACGCATTGGAAAGATGGTCTCCATTCGTTTTCCTGTAAAGGGGACGATCTCTGTCTTTGCGGTCGCCAAGTCAAGACCGTGTGCCCGCATCCATGCGGATATTCTCCGCATTGTTTGGTTTAGCGAGTATTGTGCTCGCTTCGCGTCTCGCGCGATGATGACTAAAGCGACATCATCGGCGTACGCAATCATGTGCACCCCGTACGGCATCTCGAGTCTTAACAATGCATCGTACAGGATGTTCCAAAAGTCTGGGCCGAAGATCGACCCCTGGGCTACGCCGGCGGTTAGAGTTATCTCACGCGTCCCTTGCGATGTTTCGTAGCGAAGGATACGGTCCCTAAGATAGTCCCGAATTATTCGCATAAGGTACTTTGGGACTCCGAACCCTGACAATGCCGCCAAGATGTCTGACCATCTGGCAGAGTTGAAGGCGTTCTTTACGTCCAGCGTGACCAAGAGCACGAGGTTCCGAGAAAAGTGATTCCCAGACCACGCTGCCCCTGCCAGCTGTACCACCTGATGTATAGCGTCAATCGTGGATCGCTGCTTCCTGAAGCCATACTGGTTGTCGGCTAAGTCACCAGACTCCAGCACGGCTGCCTGAAGCCGCGGTTTTAGCAACCTCTCGAAGAGCTTTCCTGTGTCATCCAGCATGCACAGAGGCCTGTTGGACGACGGAAGCCGGGGATCACCTCCCTTTCCTTTGCTGATCAGCACTAATCGCGCTACCTTCCAGGGGGTGCCAAAGACACCCGCCTGGAGGCACGCGTTGTACATGTTTAGCAGCAGAGATGGTGCTCTCACCACGATTACCTTGAGGATCTCGGCTGGTATCCCGGCCGGCCCAGGTGCTTTTCTGTTCCGCACCGTTTTGGCGGCGAGCTCGAGTTCGTTGACGGTAAACAATGGGATTTCTCCCACGTCATCGTCCTCTGGATCTTGTCTCGGCGGGTGCTTCGGGAACAAACTATTCACGATCTTCGCCATGGTCTCTTCGTCAAAGGGGCAAGTCGGGAGTGCGGATAATTTCTTGGTCACGATCTTGTATGCCAAGCTGAACACATCCCGATTAACCTCCTCGGTAAGGTCCTTCCAACCCTGTGCCTTGCTACGGTTGATCTCATGTCGTAGCTTTTTTCGCGCTGCGTTCTTAAGCGCGGACAAAAGTGCTGCTTCTGGTTTGTTGCGCGCTCTCTGAATAATAATAATAATAATAATAATAATAATAATAATAATAATAATAATAATAATAATAATAACTCCGCTATACCGGTCCCAAGCCCGGGACCTCTTCTTTACTAGGAGAGGGAGGAGGAGGGGGAAGCCGGCTTCGGGTAGTGGGAAACCCTGCCCAGAGCAAACGTCGTCCTTCTAGGCCCAAGGCCTGCTTCCGCAGCAACGGTCTCGTTGCGTCGATGCTCTTGCAGCAGCGCGAAAACGAGATCGGCTGATAGAAGGCTCCGACTCATGGATGATGCATGGAATAGTGGTACCTTGCTAACATGCCCAACCACCACCTCACTTACACAACTACGAGTGCTCAAGTCTGCACGACCAGAACCCGGTGGGACGTGGATCGGGGCGCCTTATAAACCAGGCAACATACCGTGTGGTGCTGGGGGGTCCTATAAACGGATATCCTCCGGCGGGTCATGGACTACCGGGGAAAGGCCTGATGTAGACAATGTGCACTATGCAGTGCTCACCGGGTGGTGATCCAAAAGGCGTTCAAAAGGGAATGCTCTCGAGACTGCGTGCCCTTTCACTCTGGAGGGTACAGCTGTAAAACCAGTAAGGCACTGCTGGGCCGCCAACAGTTGGGGGGGGTCGGACCCAGTCTAGCCAGCATGGGAGGCTGCCCCACACATTGGTAGAGCATTTGCCAAATCTCGTTCTCCGTAGTAGTGCCGACTGGCGTTCTGATGGGACCCTGCTGCGGAGGGCGGGGGGGGAACTGCCGAGGCCACCGGATTGTAGAAGGGCTTAGTTCTCGGGAGAATTCAGGACGGTTCGCTGTATTGACCACTCGCTGAGCCTCCTGACCACCACATTATGCACACTAATTACACAAACACTAATAAAACAAAAATGGACAATACAAAAAATAAAGCAGGCTCGACAGTGCCGCCTGCGACGAATATGGACTCAGAAGAGTCTAGGGTGCAGCCCAGCACCCCCACCGCACCAGTAGGTAACCTGGCTGCTGCGGAGGAAAAAGTTACAGGACACACAAAGACTGACGTGACTTCCCCCCAGCTGGCTCTCCGAGCTCAGCTGGCACGAATAACGACTGCCCTCACAGCCATGGAGGCGCAGACTAAAAAGCAACGGAACGTCGGGGAACCTATCAAAACTGGCATGGCTGTTATACGGGAGGCTGTAGAGCGCGCGCAGAGGGAATGCGACCTCCTTGACCTCCCCTCGGGCACCGCGGCGAAGAGTGACCCGACGATAACAGCGACTAAACGGAAACGTGAGGCGACGGGACTCAGCCCTGAACAGTCGGCTGCTTACCAAAAGGTGGCAGACGACGGGGGCTGGAAGAAAGTCGTCTCAAAAAAGACAGTAGCGGAGACTAAGAAAGAGTCGAAACGCGCGGAATCGGCTCAATTAAAAAAGAACGCGAAGAAAACCGCGACAAAACAAGACAAAAAGGGCGGGGCGCGCACCAGCGCAGTGCTTATCAAGCCAAGCGACGGGGTGACGTACGCGGACGCACTTAGACGTTTGAAGGCGGGGGTCGACCCTGAATCTGCTAAGGTGCAGATTCAGAATTGTCGTAAGACAAAAGACGGTGGGCTTCTCCTCAGACTTAGGAGCGGTGCAACCGAAAGACGGGACTTCCAGGAGAAGCTCAAGCAGACTCTGGGAGGGGACGGAACGGTAAAAGACCTTACTCCAGCCGTCCGGCTTGAGATACTGGACATAGACAGCGTGACGGACGTTAACGACATAACGGACGCACTGCGACGCGAAACGGGTGACGGCAGGGATCCGAGGGTGCATATCTTCGGTCCCAACAAGCAAGACATTTGCTTGGCCGTTGTGGAAGTGGAGGAGGGCGCGGCCCAAACCCTCCTTCGTAAAGGACGAATAAAAATCGGATGGACGAACTGCCGCGTCAGACGTAGGCTGACGGTGCCTAGGTGCTACCAGTGCCTAGGTTACGGACACACTCGTAAGGAGTGTAAAGGGCCCGACAGGTCGCGATGCTGCTGGACTTGTGGGCAAAAAGACCACGACAGTAAGACGTGCAAGACCAAGGACAGCAAGTGCTTCCTATGCTCTGCGACGGGGCACAAGGAAGTCGCGCATAGGCCGGGTTCCGGGGCGTGTGGGGTTTTCAGGGCCGCGCTTGAAAACCTCAAGGAAAAGTCCACAGCATGATGGGGGTACTGCAAGGAAACCTGCAACGGTGCCAAGCAGCCCAGCTGCTATTACCGCAGATTGCGACGGAACGAGACGCAGACGTACTGATACTGAGCGAGCAGTACCGAGACCTACGCACCACGGACGGGTGGTTTTCGAATGCCTCGGGCACTTCGGCCATCTGGGTAAGGGGCGCGATGGGCCGACGGGTACAAGCTTCCTCGTATGGAGAGGACTACGTTTGGGTCAGGGTTGGCACTATCACTTACGTTAGTGTCTACCTGTCCCCAAACGTCGCGGCGAGGGTCTTCGAGGATAAGATTGGTACACTGGAGGACGCCCTAAGAGATCTCCCGGGAGATCTCAACGTCGCAGGTGACCTTAACTCCAGAGCGATCGAGTGGGGCATGCCGGCAACGGACAAACGGGGTAGACTGCTGCTGGAGATGGCCGCGAGGCTTGAACTGGTGGTGGCCAACACCGGACGTACGCCGACGTACCTTAGACCAGGGTTTGGGTTTTCGATACCTGACGTAACGATGACGTCGGACAGTATCTCTTCGCGGATAAGCCGGTGGCGGGTGATCGATGACTTTACGGCCAGCGATCACCAGTACATCGTCTTTGAAGTGTTGAGCAGTACCTCGACGCAACGAAACGTACATAGGGGGGGTCTGCAACCAAAAAGGTTCAACCTCGCGAAACAGAACCACGACCGTTTTAGGGAGGCGCTCTTGGAAGCAGTAGCGCCTTCCGAGGCCGTTCCAGATGACCTTACGGAAGGCACGGTCACGTGGACTGACAGCATAGTAGAAAAGACTATGTCACTGATAACACGACTGTGTGAGGCTTCTATGCCTCGCAAACGAAACGTACCGGACAGACGAGCTATGTACTGGTGGTCCGACGAAATCTGTCTCATCCGGAAGGACTGTATCGCGTGTCGTAGACGACTACATCGCGCGCGAAAAAGGGGAAACCCTAACGTCGATGAATTATCGGTCGCATATAAGACAGCACGGAAGCGACTGACGTTCGCTATTAAAGACAGCAAGAAACGGTGTTGGCGGAGACTGTGCGAGGAGGTGGACAGAGACCCCTGGGGACTGGGTTACAAAATTGTAACCCAAAAACTGGGTAGTTTCGGTCCACCCGAACGCAAAGACAAAACCACCATGGACGCGATAGTGGGTGGTCTCTTCCCGACCCATCCGGTGACGGAGGAGGCCTCGGACTATCGCGACCTAGTCGTCCCGGAATTCAGCGAGGTGGAGCTACTCCAAGCTACGTCCTCGCTAAAATCCGGGAAGGCGCCTGGACCGGACTGTATCCCGGGGGAGATTCTTCGGCAAATCTCCATTGTACGTCCGAGACTACTCTTGGACATGTACAATGCAAGCCTGCGGACCGGGAGGTTTGCAACGCGTTGGAAGACGGCTCGATTAGTCCTCTTGTATAAAGGTAAAGGGGAACTTGAGACACCGTCGTCCTACAGGCCCCTGAGTCTTCTAGACACAGCGGGCAAACTATACGAGGCGTTGTTGAAACCGAGAATATTGAGCGCGATATCAGCCGCCGGAGGGCTGGCCGATAATCAGCTTGGCTTTCGGAAGGGCCATTCGACGATAGGCGCGATAAGGGAAGTCACCGAAACTTTCCTACGGACAAGGCGGGTCTGCTACGGCGCGAGACCACTAGTACTGCTCGCGACCTTAGATGTAAGAAACGCCTTTAATTCTGCCGGGTGGGGGGATATCCTGGAAGCTCTACGGGCTTTTAGGGTACCCCCCTATCTGTTGCGGGTGGCGCGAGATTACTTGAAAGACCGACGAATCACGTACGAGACTACGGAGGGACAGGCAAGTAGGCCGATCACTGCAGGCGTCGCGCAGGGATCAATACTAGGACCTGACTTCTGGAACGCGGTTTACGACGGCCTGCTGAGGCTGGAAATGCCCGAGAACGCCTCACTCATCGCCTACGCCGACGACGTGGCGGTAGTGACAAGTTCAGCGCAATCCAGAATTAGCACAGCTGACGCTGAACCGGGTCATGTTACGGGTTGACGGGTGGATGACGACTCACGGACTGACATTAGCACTGGCAAAGACCGAACTGATCCTCCTCACCGGAAGGAGGATACAAACCGTTATACCGATGACGGTGGGGTCGGTGCAGACGCAGACCGGGAGGAAGGTGAAATATCTAGAAGTAACTCTAGATACGAAGCTGACCTTCTGGCCTCATATACAGGAGACGGCACATAGGGCGGCGACGCGGGTTTCCGCGCTCTCCCGCCTTATGGCGAACACATATGGACCGAGACCGGGGAAAAGACGGTTGCTTATGGCCACCACCCACTCGATCCTTTTATACGGGGCGGAAGTCTAGGGCCGATGCGCTTGAGGTAAAGAAATACCGCAAGCGACTAACAAACGTACAGAGACAGGGGGCATTACGTATCACGTGCGCCTACAGGACGGTCTCAGCGGAGGCCGTCCTGGTGGTAGCGGGTGTAATACCCATTGACCTGCTCGCTAGGGAACGGAAACGGACTTACGAACGAAGTGCCTACGTAGGGAGAACAAACGCGGCAGTTGAGGAACGAAACAGGACAATGCGCGAATGGACGGACCGTTGGTTAACGGACGCTACTGCTACGTGGACAAGACGCTTGATAAGCAGCCTGGTATCGTGGACCGGACGAGGGTTTGGGAAGGTTAATTTTTACCTAACCCAGTTCTTGACGGGGCACGGTTACTACAGACAGTATTTATTTCGGTGTAACCGGTTTAGGTTGCTGGAATGTAAATACTGCGGTTACGAGTGTTATGTCTGAGCATAAAGCCTACAAAATTTTTCAAATTTTTCATTTTATTTTTATATTTCATTTTATTTATTTTTTCTTGAACTTAATTTCATTAAATCGAAGCCAAATTTGCACGAGAAATAGGATAAATATTCAAATTCCTGTTTTAAATTATTAATAACAATTCTTCTGTCTTAAATATTAATATTAAATTCACGCCATCTGAATTGAAGCAATGATTCAACTCGTACTTGACTATCGCGCATGCGCAAGGCTCCGCGAAGAGTTTAAACTAGTGCAGCAAGTGTAAAACAGGCCTTTAGCTCAGCATAAGTTTAAAACAGGCTCCGCGCAGAGCTTAAATTGGTTCACAATAGTTGTAAGCCGGAAACGAACCATTTTGCAGGAAGCTTTAAGATACATCGAAATTAAATAAAAACATATATTCAAAATATTATAATTGAATAATTAAATGACAACATATATAAAAAAAAAAATATATTGTCTAAGAAATATTACAATATAATAAAAATGTATATTATCTCAAAATTAAATGAAAAATATATAAAAATATTAATAACTGAATAATTAGACAAAAATATATAAGAAATATAATCTTAAAGTTAAATGAGAAATATATAAAAAAATAATTAATTAGATGAAATATTATATAGGAAATATTATAACTAAATAAGAATAAATATAAGCTTAAAATCTAATGAAAAATATATAAAAATATTAATAACTAATTAATGAGACAAGAATATATTAGAAATATTACATAACAAATATAATCTTAACGTTAAATGAAAAATATATAAAAATATTATAGACAACTAATTAGATGAAATATTATATAAGAAATATTATAATTTAATAAGAATATATATAAGCTTAAAGGAAAAATATGTGAAAATATTAATTACTGAATAATTAGACAAGAATATATAAGAAATATAATCTTAAAGTTGAATCAGAAATATATAAAAATAATTAATTAGATGAAATATTATATAAGAAATTTTATAATTTAATAAGAATATATATAAGCTTAAAGGAAAAATATATAAAAATATTAATAACTGAATAATTAGACAAGAATATATAAGAAATATTTCATGACAAATATAATCTTAACGTTGAATGAAAAATATGTAAAAATATTATAAACAATTAGTTAGATTAAAACATATATAAGAAATATTATATGAGAAATATTATAATTTATTCTTATATAAATATTATTATTATTTCTCATATTAATTTTAAGAATTAAAAACGGATAAAAATATAAGTAAAATTTAGAAATAATATTTAAGCAGATGTAAAATAAATGAACATAAAACTTCATCTTTTATATATATACATGAACCTTACGAATACAGATAGTTAGAATGACTATTTATTTTATTGAAGGCTAAAAAATACATAATAAATGTAAATGGAAATGTAAGTGTAAAAAGGAAAATGATATAATTTCCAATCTTTTCAATTAACTAAAATATGTAAACTAATAATAATTAAAATATTCTTAATATACTTACATTTACATAATAAAGGGAAAAACTAAAGCGAATGAATAACTTTAAATAACAAGCAAAATGAACCTAATGCGAAACAAATTAAAATTGTAACAATCTCATGATGAAAGTCGAAAATGTAATACCATTCATATTTGTAATATTTAATAATCACCTTATTAAATTTAAGAATTTTAATATTGTTAAAGAACTCTAAAGTATAAAATAATAAGATTTGAATGTAAAATCCAAACACAAAAGCGGATGCGAAATTTCAAACAGACAAAATGTAATTCAAGAAATAAACACAAATCCAGACTATCAAAAACCAATTAAGATACTGTAATAGCAACATCCTGGGCACCAAAGAGCCGACTACGCGTATGACGTACAACCACTGCTATTGGACGATCAACTATAAACCAGCCAATCACAGCAAGCCCCCGCTCCAAGCTGCGGCGCGGCGGCAATTTACGGAGAAGCAGTCAGTATTAGTCGACGGGTGAAGAAAAGTCAGTCTGAAAAAGGAGTTTGAAGGAGTTATCCGAAAGAAGTAGTTACTCCAAAGTATCACAACCAAACTGAGTGGTTACGCGCGCAATTTGTAAACTCGACTCTGTTTTGCTTTAAAGTTAAAAGAATAAATTAAATTAAATTTCTAATTCCACGCGCAGCAATTATTTACAGAATACCAATCATTATTTCAGACTCGCGAGATCTAAAACTACTTCAACCTGTTTTTATTTTTATAATTTTTAAAGTCAAATAAAAAATAAAGTTTTGTGCAAGTTAGAAAGCTAGGACGAACAGAAATATCTTATTTTGATTCAACTACGAAGAGACGTCAACCCAGATTATCCGAAGGAAGGAAGATTGTAGTACACCGAGTCCCAATAAAGTCACTCACTTGTTGCCCGATATTCCCTTTGTCAGGGCTGCTAATACTAGCCTTACGCTTACAACGCCATCCCAAAGAAGATTGAACCAAAATTTCACCTCACTGCAAGGGCAGCGCAAAGATAAGTACAAAATAAAATCAAATTTTACGCATGTTCGGAAGCATTTTCTTACAAAATTATATAAAAATAAAGTTAAAATAAATTAAAATAAATAATTACAATTTTATTATATTAAATAAAAAATATATTAAACGAAAAATATATTAATCATACAAAACTTAAAAATAAAGTCAAAATAAATTAAATTAAATATCTTTAATTTTATTGTATTAAATTAAAAATATATTAAATTAAAAGTATATTAAATTAATATATATATATATATAAAAATATAAGTGGTTAAAATAAATTAAAATCAATAATTTCAACTTTAATTCCATAAGCACCGGTGAATCAATTTAACCAAGTTTTCGCATTTTCTTAATTTTGGCGATAAATAAAAATTAAGTGGTGACAGCGCTGCCTTTTTCTCCTTTCGAGTTAAAGAAATTTACATAAACCGAACAAACACGCGTGAATTTTGATAAATCTATATATATATATATTCTATGTTATCCGGGACGTAACACCTGCACCAGAACAAAGCGGAACTCGGTAAGGTAGCCGCAACGGAGGAAGCCCTGGCTATATCCTTGCGGGCCTGGCAACAACGTTGGGAACTGGACCCACGGGGGCGTTGGACGGCTCGGCTGATACCTCTGCTCGTGCCATGGCTCCGACGCTCTCATGGTGAGGTGGATTACTACCTCACCCAGTTCCTGACAGGACACGGCCTCTTCCTCAAATACCTTCACCGTATGGGGAAGGTAGAGGCGAGTGGCTGTGCCCTTTATGACTGTCCCTGCGACGACGCTCTCCACACGTTCTTTTATTGCGAACGATGGAGCGTTGACCGAAGAGAGTTAGAAAATGACCTTGGAGCCATCACGCCGGACAATATAGTCACCGTGATGCTCCAGGGTCAATCGGCGTGGTCGAAGGTCACCTCCTTTGTTAGGAGGGTCCTTCGACAAAAAAAGGCCGTCCTGGACGGCCTGCCATAGGCCGTCCATAGAGGGCTACAATGGGAAGTTATAAGAGAGAAGAGGAGGTTAAGCAGGCCTCGAGAAGACGGCGCCTCGCTGGCGGAGGCCTGGTCCCACTCCGATGCAATGTGCAAGCAGTTCTGGAGTGGGCATAACGACCAGGCTAGGTGGAGGGGTTTTAGTGGGTAGGGCAATTATTGCGAGTCCCACACACCGGGGGGGCACGGAGCCTCCCTGATGGTCCGTAAAAAGAATTTCCCCTCCTCAGAAAAAAAAAAAAATATTATTATTATTATTATTATTATTATTATTATTATTATAATTATTATTATAATTATCATTATTATTATTATTATTGTTTTTTTTTTTTTTTTTTTTTTTTTTTTTTTTTTGGGGAGTCTGTAAAATGCATTTACGCACGGTGTGTGGGACTCGGCAGATCTACTGCCCATACCCACCAAAAACATCTCCCTGTTCGCACCGACTCCAGCCCGGAACTGTTTATCACATTTCATCAGTCTGGGTGGCAGTCCTTGCGTGTCCAAAGTTACACGTTCATTCCTTTTTCTTTTCTACAGCCATGCTCGAAAACATGCACTCTCACTCTCGTTCAGTTTTCCAAGCATCCGTCTTCCATTTTGCTCCGCAACACTTGCGTGACGTAGCTTGCAATCATGCGCCAGTTGTCAGCGTTTGTCGTCATCAGTCTCGTGACGTTTTCGGGCATGATCGCCCCTATCTCAGTTCCTAGTCTATGTCGTCGCATGGTCCAACGGTCACACACGAAAAACGTGTGCTCGACGTCGTCCCGCGGCCATCCGCAATACTTGCATTCCGGGGAGGAAACCCTACCCATCCTGTAAAGGTAATTGCGGAAGTACCCATGTCCAGACAGAAACTGGGTGAGGTAGAAGTCTACCTCTCCATGCTGTCTGCCTGTCCACGGTCGTACGTCTTGTATCAATCTATGGGTCCACCGTCCTTGGTCGTTCGTTGTCCATCTGTTCTGCCATTTTTTGAGCGTCTCGTCTCGTGCTTCGTTTGCAGCGTCTGCCCTTCCAACGATAGCGCTACGTTCGTATATGCGCTTCCTCTCTGCCGCCAGGAGGTCGATCGGGACCACCCCCGCGATAACGAACACCGCGTTCTCTGAAACCGTCCGGTACGCGGACGCAATTCTCAACGCGCCTACCCTCTGTACGCTGGTCATGGCTTTAGCCCGCCGGCGCACTTTCATTGTATCAGCCCATATCTCGGCTCCGTACAGCATGATCGAGTGGGTCACGCTCATCAGTAGTCTCCGTACGAATGGTCTAGGACCTTTCGTGTTGGCCATTAGTCTGCTCAATGCCTTTGTCTTTTCGGCTGCTTTGGTCGTAACGTTCCGTATGTGAGACCAAAAGCTCAGTTTCGTGTCCAAGGATACCCCCAGATACTTAACCTCCTTTCTAGTCTCCAATCGTTCCGTCCCGACTGTAAGCGGAACCACCGTTTCTATACGTTTCCGTGTGAGCAGCAGCAGCTCAGTCTTTTGCAGTGCTAACTGCAGTCCGTGCTCTGTCATCCATTCGTTCACACGTCTCATCACCTGATTCAGTTTGAGCTGAGCCAGGTGGGTGGTGCGAGCCACCATAACAATGGCCACATCATCCGCATATGCGATGAGGCGCGTGTCCGACGGCATGTCCAGTCTTAGTAAGCTGTCGTACAGAATGTTCCAAAAGTCAGGGCCCAGGATAGATCCCTGTGCGACCCCCGCGGATATCTGTCTTTGTCTCGTACCTTCTATCGTTTGTATGACGTATTGTACGGTCCCACAAGTAGTCGTCTATAACCCTGCGTAGGTAAGCGGGAACCCGGAAGGTTGTGTCCAACGCTTCCAGAATATCCGACCACCTTGCAGAGTTAAACACGTTTCGTACGTCAAGGGTTGCCAGTAATACCAGCGGCCTGGCACCATGACAAACCTCATTTGTCTTCTGTACAAGTTCTGTAACGTCTTTTATAGCTCCAATGGTGGAGCGACCCTTCCGAAAACCGTGCCGGCGGTCTGAAAGGTCACCAGCGTTCTTTACCGCCATTGTCAATCTTGGTCTTAGCAGAAGCTCATACAGCTTCCCTGTCGTGTTGAGGAGACTTAGGGGCCTATAGGAAGACGGCGAATCAGGGTCCCCCTTACCTTTGGAAAGGAGCACCAGTTGAGCCGTCCTCCAGAGCTTGCTGAATACCCCCGCTGTCAGGCACCCGTTGTACAGATCTAGCAGTACATTTGGGCAACACCGGGCAACGAACCGCAATAGTTTGGCCGGTACCCCATCAGGACCTGGAGCCTTATTTGGCTTCAGCGAGGATATTGCTGTCTGGAGCTCCTCCTTCGTAAAAAGGGGGAGTTGCATGTCCAAGTCTTCGTACGTCGTTTCTGTTCTGTATGGGTGAGATGGAAAGAGTCCCTCAACGATTCTTTCCATCGAGTCCGCGTCCTTTGTAGCCGGTGGGCTGCGAGCCCCTAGTTTGCGGGTTACAATTTGGTAACCCGTTCCCCACGGGTCCGAGTCCACCTCTTCCGTCAAACGTCTCCAGCACTGTCCTTTGCTGTAGTTTATTGTTTGTCTGAGGCGTTTTCTGACGAGTTTATACTCTTCCGAAAATGCAGTCGCCTCCTGTCGGTCTTTTGCTCGTTGAGCGCGTCTGCGTAGTCTTAGGCAATCCCGCCTGATGTCAGCAATTTCTGCTGTCCACCAATAGGCCTGCCGTTCGTCTCGTCTGTATTGTTTCCGGGGCATCGAGGCCTGGCACGACTGTCGAAGATACCGTTCAGTACCCTCGGCAAGCGCTTCAGCCCTTCCGCGCCCAGTCAGCTCTTGGGGCACCCTTCGTATCGGGGGTTCTGCATCTTGCAGTTGCCTTTTGAGCTTGTCCATGTTTACGCGTTTGATGTCCCACCTCGGGGGTCGTGAGTCCCGACTTTCATTCGTCACCGTTTTGTCTGTCACGTCAAAGGAGATGTACTGATGATCGCTGGCTGTGTAGTCCTCGATCACCCGCCACCCCCTTATTTTCGTCAAGATCCTGTCTGAGGCCAAGGTCACGTCCGGTATGGAGGTCCCGTACCCGGGTCGTCTGTATGTTGGCGTGGTTCCTTCGTTGACTACTGCTAGCTCTAGCCTTGCGGCCATTTCCAGCAGCAGTCGTCCTCGTCTGTTTGTTGTGGACATTCCCCACTCGACCGCCCGCGCGTTGAAATCGCCCGCTACGATAGTGCTTCCAGGAATGTCCCTCACAGCGTATTCGAGGGCTTCCAATTTACTCGCGTATTCGTTTGCGTCGCAGTTTGGGGAAAGGTAAACGCTGATGATAACAACAGCGCCCACCCTCACCCAAACATGGTCCGTGCCGCGTCCCGTTTCTGTCACCCGCGCCGCGCAGTTCCCTCAAACCCACACCGCCGCCGTGCCCGAGCTGCTAGCGAGCCACGTCGGATCGGGCATGTCTCTGTAATTGCTCGCTTATTACGAGCACGTCCGCGTCCGTTTCCGCCGCAATTTGAGGGAGCAGCGAATCGGCTACGCTGCTCCGATTCATATTGCATTGGAGAATCGTCAGGGCCATCTCGGTGGTTTAGTCTTCGCCTGTGTGAGTGCTGCTTTAAATGCGCCGCACAAGGCCGTACCCGGCGTATGACCAAGATCTTGGTTGGCCAAACCTGTGCAGAGAAAGCAGGCAGGAACACTGTTACATGCCCTGCCCACATGTCCCTTTTGGCCGCATCGCCAGCAGCAGTCGTGTCTGTCCGGTCCCTTACAGTCTTTCTTTATGTGCCCAAAACCGAGGCACTTGTAACACCTTACTACTCGTAGTCTGGGTCTGACGCGGCAGTTGACCCAGCCTATCCGGATCCTACCTTTTTTCAGGAGGTCCGTCGCCTCCGTGGCGTCGAAGTCGCAGACAGCCATGGCTAGTCCTCGACTATTGGACGCGAAGACGTGAACCGCCCGTTCCGCCTCGATTCCGGTTTCGCGATTAATCGCTTCCGCGACGTCCTGCCCTGTCGTGACGCAGTCAAGGTCTACGAACTCCAGCGTCACCCTGGACGTCATGTCTTTTACCGTCGCTGTTGTACCGAGTACGTCCTGTAGAGCCTTTTGAAAAACCTGTCGTTCCTGTTGCTTTTCAAGTTGTAGCAACATCGCGCCGTCTTTCTAATTGTCCTAACTTGTACCTTTTCCTGTTGTGGGTCTACCTTTTCTCGTATGGTCCGTAGAACGTCCGCATACGATTGACCACTTGTCGGTTTGATCAAAATTGCACCTCTCCTGGGTTTCAGGCTAGGGCGATCAGATCCCCGATTTCGTGGCTGGGTGGCTTTCTGTCCCGTCTCGTCCGTCTTGGCTGTACCCACGTTTGTACCCTTCCGTTTCTTTTTTAGGGCAACCTTTGTCCATACCTCGTCGGAGGTCCCCTGCAATGCCCTGTTCTGGAGTTGGGGTCTGGTTTACCCGTTGCCGTTTTTATTGAGGGGTTACCCCAACCTCAATCACACGTCCAGTGTCTGGTACAGTCATTTGTCGGAGCTTATGCATACGGTTCAGAACATACAGCCCGACTTCCGTAGCCTCGTTTATCTCACTCATGCCTGTCGTTATGACGGTACTCACATTCTTTTGGACTTTGGTTTTTGCCGTCATTCTTTCTAGGACGCTGCGTATATTTAGAAGCTGCTCGCGCAGTTTCATCTCCGCAGCCTCCCAGTTTTCCGGCGACCCTCCGTACCCGCCCGTCCTTTCGCGATTTCCTGTAATGTTGTCTAGCCCACCAGCCAGGTCACCTACTGGTGTGCTAGGGGAGTTGGGATTCTCCCGCGACTCTCCTGAGTCTTTACGCGCAGGCTGCACTCTATTACCTGCAATTTTATTAACTTTTTCCATTTTAATTTTCATAAAACCCTTCCCTTCCCGAAAGTGTGTTTAGTGTGTTAGGTGGACAGTCAGCTCGCTAAAAAGTGGTTTCAGCATTCCGTCCTGGGTTCTCCCATTGTTCGAGCGCTTCGACAGTCCGGTGGCCTCGTCCGTTCCTCCCCCACACCCCAACAGCAAGATCCCATCCGATCGCCAGTCAGTGTTACTGCTGGAGGCGGGATTTAGCGCCTTTTGAGCGCCTGTGCAGGGCAGCCTCCCATGCTGGCTGGGCCGGGTTCGGGCCCCCCACTAATGGCGGCCCAGGAGTGCGAAACTGGTTTTACGAATGTACCCTCCAGAGTGGAAGCGCACACGACCATGACAGAACCCTCTCTTGAAAGCTTTCGCCACCTAATCAGGAGCCCTGCGTTGTATTCGTGTCCGTCCTCGAGGCTCGGGAGCCCACATGCAGTCTCGGGAAAGCCCGTTTATAGAGCCCCCGACCAGTCATTTCCCGCGTGCAGTGTGCCCGTTTACAGGGCCGCTTTCTGATCATGGGTGATACCCGTTTATAGGGCCCCCACTTTCATACCTCGCTAAGACTCGAAGGCTCGCACGAAGGTGTCAGTGTACTGGTGATGTGTTTGTGTAGTTCCATTTCCCTGTTAGCCGTATGTAAGACATACGTTGCCCGCCCTGCACGTAAGAGTTCTCGGACGTAGGGTTGGATTTTGCAGAGCATTATTATTATTATTATTATTATTATTATTCTTATTATTATTATTATTATTATTATTTTTTTTTTTTTTATTTTTTTTTTTTTTTAGGGGAGTCTGTAAAATGCATTTACGCACGGTGTGTGGGACCCGGCAGATCCACTGCCCATACCCACTAAAAACATATCTCCCTGTTCGCACCGAATCCAGCCCGGAACTGTTTATCACATTTCATCAGTCTGGGTGGCAGTCCTTGCGTGTCCAAAGTTACACGTTCATTCCTTTTTCTTTTCTACAGCCATGCTCGAAAACATGCACTCTCACTCTCGTTCAGTTTTCCAGGCATCCATCTTCCATTTTGCTCCGCAACACTTGCGTGACGTAGCTTGCAATCATGCGCCAGTTGTCAGCGTTTGTCGTCATCAGTCTCGTCACGTTTTCCGGCGTGATCGCCCCTATCTCAGTTCCTAGTCTATGTCGTCGCATGGTCCAACGGTCACACACGAAAAACGTGTGCTCGACGTCGTCCCGCGGCCATCCACAATACTTGCATTCCGGGGAGGAAACCCTACCCATCCTGTAGAGGTAATTGCGGAAGTACCCATGTCCAGACAGAAACTGGGTGAGGTAGAAGTCTACCTCTCCATGCTGTCTGCCTGTCCACTGTCGTACGTCTTGTATCAATCTATGGGTCCTCCGTCCTTGGTCGTTCGTTGTCCATCTGTTCTGCCATTTTTTGAGCGTCTCGTCTCGTGCTTCGTTTGCAGCGTCTGCCCTTCCAACGATAGCGCTACGTTCGTATATGCGCTTCCTCTCTGCCGCCAGAAGGTCGATCGGGACCACCCCCGCGATAACGAACACCGCGTTCTCTGATACCGTCCGGTACGCGCACGCAATTCTCAACGCGCCCACCCTCTGTACGCTGGTCATGGCTTTAGCCCGCCGGCGCACTTTCATTGTATCAGCCCATATCTCGGCTCCGTACAGCATGATCGAGTGGGTCACGCTCATCAGTAATCTCCGTACGAATGGTCTGGGACCTTTCGTGTTGGCCATTAGTCTGCTCAATGCCTTTGTCTTTTCGGCTGCTTTGGTCGTAACGTTCCGTATGTGAGACCAAAAGCTCAGTTTCGTGTCCAAGGATACCCCCAGATACTTAACCTCCTTTCTAGTCTCCAGTCGTTCCGTCCCGACTGTTAGCGTAACCACCGTTTCTATACGTTTCCGTGTGAGCAGCAGCAGCTCAGTCTTTTGCAGTGCTAACTGCAGTCCGTGCTCTGTCATCCATTCGTTCACACGTCTCATCACCTGATTCAGTTTGAGCTGAGCCAGGTGGGTGGTGCGAGCCACCATAACAATGGCCACATCATCCGCATATGCGATGGACGCGTGTCCGACGGCATGTCCAGTCTTAGTAAGCTGTCGTACAGAACGTTCCAGAAGTCAGGGCCCAGGATAGATCCCTGTGCGACCCCCGCGGATATCTGTCTTTGTCTCGTACCTTCTATCGTTTCGTAACGTATTGTACGGTCCCACAAGTAGTCGTCTATAAATTATTATTATTATTATTGTTATTATTGTTATTATTATTATTATTATTATTATTATTATTATTATTATTGTGAGATCAACCGTAGCAAGGCACAGGGCTGGAAGGACCTTACCGAGGAGGTTAATCGGGATGTGTTCGGCTTGGCATACAAGATCGTGACCAAGAAATTATCCGCACTCCCGACTTGCCCCTTTGACGAAGAGACCATGGCGAAGATCGTGAACACTTTGTTCCCGAAGCACCCGCCAAGACAAGATCCAGAGGACGATGACGTGGGAGAAATCCCATTGTTTACCGTCAGCGAACTCGAGCTCGCCGCCAGAACGATGCGGACCAGGAAAGCGCCTGGGCCCGACGGGATACCAGCCGAGATCCTTAAGGTAATCGTGGTGAGAGCACCATCTCTGCTGCTGAACATGTACAACGCGTGCCTCCAGGCGGGTGTCTTTGGCACCCCCTGGAAGGTGGCGCGATTAGTGCTGATCAGCAAAGGGAAGGGAGGTGATCCCCGGCTTCCGTCGTCCAACAGGCCTCTGTGCATGCTGGATGACACAGGGAAGCTCTTCGAGAGGTTGCTAAAACCGCGGCTTCAGGCAGCCGTGCTGGAGTCTGGCGACTTAGCCGACAACCAGTATGGCTTCAGGAAGCAGCGATCCACGATTGACGCTATACATCAGGTGGTACAGCTGGCAGGGGCAGCGTGGTCTGGGAATCACTTTTCTCGGAACCTCGTGCTCTTGGTCACGCTGGACGTAAAGAACGCCTTCAACTCTGCCAGATGGTCAGACATCTTGGCGGCATTGTCGGGGTTCGGAGTCCCGAAGTACCTTATGCGAATAATACGGGACTATCTTAGGGACCGTATCCTTCGCTACGAAACATCGCAAGGGACGCGTGAGATAACTCTAACCGCCGGCGTAGCCCAGGGGTCGATCTTCGGCCCAGACTTTTGGAACATCCTGTACGATGCATTGTTAAGACTCGAGATGCCGTACGGGGTGCACATGATTGCGTACGCCGATGATGTCGCTTTAGTCATCATCGCGCGAGACGCAAAGCGAGCACAATACTCGCTAAACCAAACAATGCGGAGAATATCCGCATGGATGCGGGCACACGGTCTTGACTTGGCGACCGCAAAGACAGAGATCGTCCCCTTTACAGGAAAACGCATGGAGACCATCTTTCCAATGCGTGTGGATAACGACGAGGTGTTGACACAGCACCAGGCCGTATACCTGGGTATTACCCTGGATACGAGGCTGACGTACTCACGACACCTAGAACGCGCAACGACCAAGGCTGCCATTAAGACAGCTCAACTCAGCCGCCTCATGGCAAACACAAGCGGCCCAAAAGCCAGTAAGCGGCGCCTTCTGATGTCTATCGTGACATCGATCCTGTTGTACGGCTCTGAAATATGGGCTGATACAATGGAAAAAGAGGTATACCGCAAGAAACTTAGCGCCGTACAACGTAGAGGAGCTCTTAGAGTCATTAGCGCATATCGCACAGTTTCGGAGCCTGCAGTACTCGTTATTGCAGGTATTATTCCGATTGGTATGCATGCGAAAGAGCGCAAACGAATCTACGTACGAAAGAAAAACGAAACGGACGTGAGGTCCGTCCAAAACGAGGAACGGGATCACACCATGGAAACATGGCAAAGATCCTGGGATCAAGAGACGAGGGGTAGATGGACTTACCAACTTATCCGTCAAATAGTCCCTTGGATAGACAGAAAACACGGGGAGGTGAATTATTACCTTACCCAGTTTTTCACCGGACACGGGTATTTCCGCTCCTACCTCAGTAAAATGGGGAAAGCTCGGAACCCAAAATGTGTGTTTTGTCCCGCTGATAGTGACGATGCCTATCATACATTCTTCGTGTGCGAAGAATGGAGCGAAGACAGAAAAATTCTGACAGACTCAGTTGGACGATTGGAGCCTGATACGATCATAGGCGACATGATCTCTACTGAGCGCAATTGGACCGCTATGGCGCACTTTGTCGAAGTGGTCCTAAGACAAAAAAAGGCACTTCTAGATCGTGCCAATGACGACGCCAGCGACGATCAGCCGCCCCCCCATTACCAAGGGGCAGCAGACCTCGCAACTAAACCAGCCAATGTCTAGGCACCATGCTTTTTCCTAGCGGCGGAAGCAGCGAGCCTAGACGAAAAAGAAGCGTAAGGCAGAAGGACGTCCTACAAATCTTTGACTAAAAACGGCTCCACCCTGACGAAGTGTGATAAACAGTTCCAGGGTGGCTCAAGCCGGAAGAGAAAAGGAGTGGTTTTTTTAGTGGGTCGGGTTGAGCTGCGCCTGTCACATTTCTATTTATCTATCCATTTATCCGCGTTTTTGTTTATTTTATTTTCCGTCTTTTTGTTTTGCATGTGACAGAGGTTGCTCTACCTAACCCCACACTGTTGCG
Organism: Chalcis sispes; assembly: GCA_949987625.1. Lineage (NCBI taxonomy): Eukaryota > Metazoa > Arthropoda > Insecta > Hymenoptera > Chalcididae > Chalcis > Chalcis sispes. The sequence continues at coordinate 36,789,136 of OX465097.1, forward strand.
CCGTTCGGACGCGGTGCTTCGTGCATTTATGCATTTTTTCCACTACCCGCAATAAAAAAAAAAAAAAAAAAAAAAATTATTATTATTATTATTATTATTATTATTATTATTATTATTATTATTATTATTATTATTATTATTATTATTATTATTATTATTATTATTATTATTATTATTATTATTATTATTATTATTATTATTATTATTATTATTATTATTATTATTATTATTATTATTATTATTATTATTATTATTATTATTATTATTATTATTATTATTATTATTATTATTATTATTATTATTATTATTATTATTATTATTATTTTTTTTTTTTTTTTTTTTTTTTTTTTTTTTTTTTTTTTTTTTTTTTTTTTTTTTGTTTCGGTGGTAAAAAAAACGGGGAATCTGCCTTAACCAGACCATCAGTGAGGACCCCTTTGCCTACCTGTAGACGCGGGGGGACCCACCGGTGTGACGGGTTCCGTAGTCACGTCAGCTCTGGCCTCGGATGGGCTCGATTACTCGGGCACATCCGTGGCAAGGGCATCGGCAACCCCGGGGACCGTCTAACCCGCCATACGCCAGCATATGTCTGATATAAACGATAGACATATGATGCGCGGATGGAATCTCCACCTTCTGTCCAACCTGCAGCGTGGATCTACTTTCGTATTGCTTCGCCGCTGCAGGTTCTGTCCATTCGTCAGTCCGTTCCCCGTAAGGTTGTAACCTGTCTCTGTCTCGTAATTCCTTTCATACGATCCTTTCATTCACATTCACTCACTGACTCGTGCTTGTGCTACCCGTCACCAACTACTCCAAACACCCGTCCGCCTTCTTACCCCTCAAGACAGTCTCGACGAAGGTAGCTATCGCCGTCCAACTGTCCTCGTCTTGCAGCATCCTCGCCACTGTATTTTCGGGCGTGATGCTGCCCGTTTTCGTCTCAAGTGCCAGTCTGTCTGTAGTCCATCGTCGGCACACATAAAACGTGTGCTCGGCGTCATCGCGCTCGTAACCGCAGTATTTACATTCCGGCGACCTAACCCGGTTACACCGAAATAAATACTGTCTGAAGTAACCGTGCCCCGTCAAGAACTGGGTTAGGTAAAAATTAACCTCCCCAAACCCTCGTCCGGTCCACGATACCAGGCTGCTTATCAAGCGTCTTGTCCACGTAGCAGTGGCGTCCGTTAACCAACGGTCCGTCCATTCGCGCATTGTCCTGTCTCGTTCCTCAACTGCCGCGTTTGTTCTCCCTACGTCGGCACTTCGTTCGTAAGTCCGTTTCCGTTCCCTAGCGAGCAGGTCAATGGGTATTACACCCGCTACCACCAGGACGGCCTCCGCTGAGACCGTCCTGTAGGCGCACGCGATACGTAATGCCCCCTGTCTCTGTACGTTTGTCAGTCGCTTGCGGTATTTCCTTACCTCAAGCGCATCGGCCCAGACTTCCGCCCCGTATAAAAGGATCGAGTGGGTGGTAGCCATAAGCAACCGTCTTTTCCCCGGTCTCGGTCCATATGTGTTCGCCATAAGGCGGGAGAGCGCGGAAACCCGCGTCGCCGCCCTATGTGCCGTCTCCTGTATATGAGGCCAGAAGGTCAGCTTCGTATCTAGAGTTACCCCTAGATATTTCACCTTCCTTCCGGTCTGCGTCTGCACCGACCCCACCGTCATCGGTATGACGGTTTGTATCCTCCTTCCGGTGAGGAGGATCAGTTCGGTCTTTGCCAGTGCTAAAGTCAGTCCGTGAGTCGTCATCCACCCGTCTACCCGTAACATGACCCGGTTTAGCGTCAGCTGTGCCAATTCTGGATTGCGCTGAACGATCACTACCGCCACGTCGTCGGCGTAGGCGATGAGTGAGGCGTTCTCAGGCATTTCCAGCCTCAGCAGGCCGTCGTAAACCGCGTTCCAGAAGTCAGGTCCTAGTATTGATCCCTGCGCGACGCCCGCAGTGATCGGCCTACTTGCCTGTCCCTCCGTGGTCTCGTACGTAATTTGTCGGTCCGTTAAGTAATCTCCCGCCACCCGCAGGAGATAGGGAGGTACCCTGAAAGCCCGTAAAGCTTCCAGGATATCCCCCCACCTAGCGGAATTAAAGGCGTTCTTTACATCTAAGGTCGCGAGCAGTACTAGTGGTCTCGCGCCGTAGCAGACCCGCCTTGTCCGTAGGATTATTATTATTATTATTATTATTATTATTATTATTATTATTATTATTATTATTATTATTATTATTATTATTATTATTATTACTATTATTATTATCATTATTATTATTATTATTATTATTATTATTATTATTATTATTATTATTATTATTATTTTTTTTTTTTTTTTTTTTTTTTTTTTTTTTTTTTTTTTTTTTTTTGTTTCGGTGGTAAAAAAACGGGGAATCTGCCTTAACCAGACCATCAGTGAGGACCCCTTTGCCTACCTGTAGACGCGGGGGGACCCACCGGTGTGACGGGTTCCGTAGTCACGTCAGCTCTGGCCTCGGATGGGCTCGATTACTCGGGCACATCCGTGGCAAGGGCATCGGCAACCCCGGGGACCGTCTAACCCGCCATACGCCAGCATATGTCTGATATAAACGATAGACATATGATGCGCGGATGGAATCTCCACCTTCTGTCCAACCTGCAGCGTGGATCTACTTTCGTATTGCTTCGCCGCTGCAGGTTCTGTCCATTCGTCAGTCCGTTCCCCGTAAGGTTGTAACCTGTCTCTGTCTCGTAATTCCTTTCATACGATCCTTTCATTCACATTCACTCACTGACTCGTGCTTGTGCTACCCGTCACCAACTACTCCAAACACCCGTCCGCCTTCTTACCCCTCAAGACAGTCTCGACGAAGGTAGCTATCGCCGTCCAACTGTCCTCGTCTTGCAGCATCCTCGCCACTGTATTTTCGGGCGTGATGCTGCCCGTTTTCGTCTCAAGTGCTAGTCTGTCTGTAGTCCATCGTCGGCACACATAAAACGTGTGCTCGGCGTCATCGCGCTCGTAACCGCAGTATTTACATTCCGGCGACCTAACCCGGTTACACCGAAATAAATACTGTCTGAAGTAACCGTGCCCCGTCAAGAACTGGGTTAGGTAAAAATTAACCTCCCCAAACCCTCGTCCGGTCCACGATACCAGGCTGCTTATCAAGCGTCTTGTCCACGTAGCAGTGGCGTCCGTTAACCAACGGTCCGTCCATTCGCGCATTGTCCTGTCTCGTTCCTCAACTGCCGCGTTTGTTCTCCCTACGTCGGCACTTCGTTCGTAAGTCCGTTTCCGTTCCCTAGCGAGCAGGTCAATGGGTATTACACCCGCTACCACCAGGACGGCCTCCGCTGAGACCGTCCTGTAGGCGCACGCGATACGTAATGCCCCCTGTCTCTGTACGTTTGTCAGTCGCTTGCGGTATTTCTTTACCTCAAGCGCATCGGCCCAGACTTCCGCCCCGTATAAAAGGATCGAGTGGGTGGTAGCCATAAGCAACCGTCTTTTCCCCGGTCTCGGTCCATATGTGTTCGCCATAAGGCGGGAGAGCGCGGAAACCCGCTTCGCCGCCCTATGTGCCGTCTCCTGTATATGAGGCCAGAAGGTCAGCTTCGTATCTAGAGTTACCCCTAGATATTTCACCTTCCTTCCGGTCTGCGTCTGCACCGACCCCACCGTCATCGGTATGACGGTTTGTATCCTCCTTCCGGTGAGGAGGATCAGTTCGGTCTTTGCCAGTGCTAAAGTCAGTCCGTGAGTCGTCATCCACCCGTCTACCCGTAACATGACCCGGTTTAGCGTCAGCTGTGCCAATTCTGGATTGCGCTGAACGATCACTACCGCCACGTCGTCGGCGTAGGCGATGAGTGAGGCGTTCTCAGGCATGTCCAGCCTCAGCAGGCCGTCGTAAACCGCGTTCCAGAAGTCAGGTCCTAGTATTGATCCCTGCGCGACGCCCGTAGTGATCGGCTTACTTGCCTGTCCCTCCGTGGTCTCGTACGTAATTTGTCGGTCCGTTAAGTAATCTCCCGCCACCCGCAGAAGATAGGGAGGTACCCCGAAAGCCCGTAAAGCTTCCAGGATATCCCCCCACCTAGCGGAATTAAAGGCGTTCTTTACATCTAAAGTCGCGAGCAGTACTAGTGGTCTCGCGCCGTAGCAGACCCGCCTTGTCCGTAGGAAAGTTTCGGTCACTTCCCTTATCGCGCCTATTGTCGAATGGCCCTTCCGAAAACATTATTATTATTATTATTATTATTATTATTATTATTATTATTATTATTATTATTATTATTATTATATTTATTATTATTATTATTATTATTATTAGAATTATTATTATTATTATTATTATTATTATTATTATTATTATTATTGTTTATTTTTTTTTTTTTTTTTTTTTTTTTTTTTTTTTTTTTTTTTTTGGTGGTAAAAAAACGGGGAATCTGCCTAAACCAGACCATCAGTGAGGACCCCTTTGCCTACCTGTAAACGCGGGGGGACCCACTGGTGTGACGGGTTCCGTAGTCACGTCAGCTCTGGCCTCGGATGGGCTCGATTACTCGGGCACATCCGTAGCAAGGGCATCGGCAACTCCGGGGACCGTCTAACCCGCCATACGCCAGCATATGTCTAATATAAAACCATAGACACATGATGCGCCGATGGAATCTCCACCCTCTGTCCAACCTGCAGCGTGGATCTACTTTCGTATTGCTTCGCCGCTGCAGGTTCTGTCTATTTTTCAGTCCGTTCCCCGTTAGTTTGTAACCTGTCTCTGTCTCGTAATTCCTTTCATACGATCCTTTCATTCACATTCACTTACTGACTCGTGCTTGTGCTACCCTTCACCAACTATTCCAAACACTCGTCCGCCTTCTTGCCCCTCAAGACAGTCTCGACGAAGGTAGCTATCGCCGTCCAACTGTCCTCGTCTTGCAGCATCCTCGCCACTGTATTTTCGGGCGTAATGCTGCCCGTTTTCGTCTTAAGTGACAGTCTGTCTGTGGTCCATTGTCGGTACACATAAAACGTGTGCTCAGCGTCGTCGCGCTCGTAACCGCAGTATTTACATTCCGGCGACCTAACCCGGTTACACCGAAATAAATACTGTCTAAAGTAACCGTGTCCCGTCAAGAACTGGGTTAGGTAAAAATTAACCTCCCCAAACCCTCGTCCGGTCCACGATACCAGGCTGCTTATCAAGCGTCTTGTCCACGTAGCAGTGGCGTCCGTTAACCAACGGTCCGTCCATTCGCGCATTGTCCTGTCTCGTTCCTCAACTGCCGCGTTTGTTCTCCCTACGTCAGCACTTCGTTCGTAAGTCCGTTTCCGTTCCCTAGCGAGCAGGTCAATGGGTATTACACCCGCTACCACCAGAATGGCCTCCGCTGAGACCGTCCTGTAGGCGCACGCGATACGTAATGCCCCCTGTCTCTGTATGTTTGTTAGTCGCTTGCGGTATTTCTTTACCTTAAGCGCATCGGCCCAGACTTCCGCCCCGTATAAAAGGATCGAGTGGGTGGTGGCCATAAGCAACCGTCTTTTCCCCGGTCTCGGTCCATACGTGTTCGCCATAAGGCGGAAGAGCGCGGATACCCTCGTCGCCACCCTTTGTGCCGTCTTCTGTATATGAGGCCAGAATGTCAGCTTCGTATCTAGAGTTACCCCTAGATATTTCACCTTCCTCCCCGTCTGCGTCTGCACCGACCCCACCGTCATCGGTATAACGGTTTGTATCCTCCTTCCGGTGAGGAGGATCAGTTCGGTCTTTGCCAGTGCTAATGTCAGTCCGTGAGTCGTCATCCACCCGTCAACCCGTAACATGACCCGGTTCAGCGTCAGCTGTGCCAATTCTGGATTGCGCTGAACGATCACTACCGCCACGTTGTCGGCGTAGGCGATGAGTGAGGTGTTTTTGGGCATTTCCAGCCTCAGCAGGCCGTCGTAAACCGCGTTCCAGAAGTCAGGTCCTAGTATTGATCCCTGCGCGACGCCTGCAGTGATCGGCCTACTTGCCTGTCCCTCCGTGGTCTCGTACGTGATTCGTCGGTTTCTCAAGTAATCTCGCGCCACCCGCAACAGATAGGGGGGTACCCTAAAAGCCCGTAGAGCCTCCAGGATATCCCCCCACCCGGCGGAATAAAAGGCGTTTCTTACATCTAAGATCATGAGCAGTACTAGTGGTCTCGCGCCCTAGCAGACCCGCCTTGTCCGTGGGAATTATTATTAATATTGTTATTATTATTATTATTATTATTGTAACGTCAAGGTGACGTTATTACTACGCTTAACTAGAAGCGAGACTGCCTTATGGCCTTTTTGAGCCTAAGTACTGAAACTTATGGGCTCGGGACGACAGAGCAATTGTAAGATTTTATAAGGATAGAGTGGTGAGATGCGGGACTGAACAACATATAGGCCGATGTTGGCCTACAGGTTATTCTGGAGAGGATCTAACATTGATATTTGGAGAGGAATATTTAGCTGATCTTGGCTAATACTATCCCTTTGGAGGTGAAATAGAAAAGAAAAAAATATTAATTTAACCCACTGTTTATTGTAGAACTGGTGTAAGTTGTCCGGAAGTCTTTACTCTCTTTCTCTCTCTCTCCGAAGTCTGCTGATATCCTGGACGACTTCTTTTTCTTTTTACGTTTGAAAAAAAGATCGCTCTTAAAAGAGCGGTTTTTAATGGATATATATATATATGTTTCCTTCGATTTAATATTTTTCCTTCTACTGCTGAGGTCTGCTGGGCTGATGCCTTGTAGTTTGATTCTTCGTAGTATTTTCCTCTAGTGCTGCCTGAGGACTGCTGGGCTAATGCGTTTTCCTTGCGTATTAGTGTTTCCCTTGAGTGCTGCCTGAGGACTGCTGCTCGATGAAAATTTTGCGCGGTATTTATGCGCTTTCCCGAAGTCGCGCCGAACGAATCCTTTTTAGGAAAATTTCTGGAGAGGGTAAGATTTTCGGGCCCCCTTCTCCTCGGAGGGTCTGTCTGAGAGGGCGTGGAAAGCCTCTGTGAGGGTGTGTCGTCTTGAAGTTGGAGAGCGAGAGGTTGAGAGGGGACTATCCACTTTTACAAAAATTTTATAATAACTTAAAACTAATATTATTATTAATGATTTGTACATATTCATTTTATAATTATAATCTACGCAAAATTTGAATTAGGCTACGAAAAAGAATTAATTTCGTAGCTTAATTCTAACAATATAATTAACTTACTTTTGTTATTTTATTTAAATTTATAAAAAATTTTGTTTTTATTGCGCATTATAATGTTTAGATTTTCCTTATTATTATCATGTTATCATGTAGATATTATTTTTATTTTTACAGGGAATATTATCGAGACTGTCTTAAGGGGTAAGAAGGCGGACGGGTCTACAGTAGTTGGTGGAGGGTAGCATGAGCACGAGTCAGTGAGTGAATGTGAATGAAAGAATCATATGAAAGGAATTACGAGACTGAGACAGGTTACAACCTTACGGGGAACGGACTGACGAATAGACAGAACCTGCAGCGGCGAAGCAATACGAAAGTAGATCCACGCTGCAGGTTGGACAGAAGGTGGAGATTTCATCCGCGCATCATATGTCTATGGTTTATATCAGACATATGCTGGCGTATGGCGGGTCAAACGGTCCCCGGGGTTGCCGATGCCCTTGCCACGGATGTGCCCGAGCAATCGAGCCCATCCGAGGCTAGAGCTGACGTGACTACGGAACCCGTCACACCGGTGGGTCCCCCCGCGTCTACAGGTAGGCAAAGGGGTCCTCACTGATGGTCTGGTTTAGGCAGATTCCCCGTTTTTTTACCACCGAAACAAAAAAAAAAAAAAAAAAAAAAAAAAAAAAAAATAATAATAATAATAATAATAATAATAATAATAATAATAATAATAATAATAATAATAATAACTCCGCTATACCGGTCCCAAGCCCGGGACCTCTCCTTTGATAGGACTGGGAGGAGGAAGGGGAAGCTGGCTTCGGGTAGTGGGAAACCCTGCCCAGAGCAAACGTCGTCCTTCTAGGCCCAAGGCCTGCTTCCGCAGCAACGGTCTCGTTGCGTCGATGCTTTTACAGCAGCGCGAAAACGAGAACGGCTGATAGAAGGCTCCGACTCATGGATGATGCATGGAATAGTGGTACCTTGCTAACATGCCCAACCACCACCTCACTTACACAACTACGAGTGCTCAAGTCTGCACGACCAGAACCCGGTGGGACGTGGATCGGGGCGCCTTATAAACCAGGCAACATACCGTGTGGTGCTGGGGGGTCCTATAAACGGATATCCTCCAGCGGGTCATGGACTACCGGGGAAAGGCCTGATGTAGACAATGTGCACTATGCAGTGCTCACCGGGTGGTGATCCAAAAGGCGTTCAAAAGGGAATGCTCTCGAAACTGCGTGCCCTTTCACTCTGGAGGGTACAGCTGTAAAACCAGTAAGGCACTGCTGGGCCGCCAACAGTTGGGGGGGGTCGGACCCAGTCTAGCCAGCATGGGAGGCTGGCCCACACATTGGTAGAGCGTTTGCCAAATCTCGTTCTCCGTAGTAGTGCCAACTGGCGTTCGGATGGGACCCTGCTGCGGCGGGCGGGGGCAGGGGGGGGGGGGGGGGAACTGCCGAGACCACCGAATTGTAGAAGGGCTTAGTTCTCGGGAGAATTCAGGACGGTTCGCTGTATTGACCACTCGCTGAGCCTCCTGACCACCACATTATGCACACTTATTACTCTTCAAACACAAACAAAACAAAAATGGACGAGACAAATAATATAGCAGGCTCGACAGTGCCGCCTGCGACGAATATGGACTCAGAAGAGTCCAGGGTGCAGCCCAGCACCCCCACCGCAACAGTAGGTACCCTGGCTGTTGCGGAGGTCAAAGCGACAGGACAGACAAAGACTGACGAGACTTCCCCCCAGCTGACTATTCGAGCTCAGCTGGCAAGAATACAGACTGCCCTAACAGCCATGGAAGCGCAGACAAAAAAGCAACGTAACGTTGGGGAGCCAATAAAGACCGGTATGGCTGGGATATGAGAGGCTGTAGAGCGCGCGCTAAGTAAATGCGACCGCCTTCACCTCCCTTCAGGCACCACGGCGAAGAGTGACCCGACGATAACAGCGACTAAACGGAAACGGGAGACGACGGGACTCAGCCCTGAACAGTCGGCTGCTTACCAAAAGGTGGCAGACGACGGGGGCTGGAAGAAAGTCGTCTCAAAAAAGACAGTAGCGGAGACTAAAAAAGAGTCGAAACGCGCGGAATCGGCTCAATTGAAAAAGAACGCAAAAAAAACCGCGACAAACAAAGACAAAAAGGGCGGGGCGCGCACCAGCGCAGTGCTTATCAAGCCAAGCGACGGTGTGACTTACGCGGACGCACTTAGACGTTTGAAGGCAGGAGTTGACCCTGAATTGTGGTGGGCTTCTCCTCAGACTTAGGAGCGGTGCGACCGAAAGACGGGACTTCCAGGAGAAGCTCAAGCAGACTCTGGGAAGGGACGGGACTGTAAAAGACCTTACTCCAGCCGTCCGGCTGGAGATACTGGACATCGACAGTGTGACGGACTTTACCGACATAACGGACGCACTGCGACGTGAGACGGGCGATGGCAGGGATCCGAGGGTGCACATCTTCGGTCCCAACAAGCAAGACATTTGCTTGGCCGTTGTAGAAGTGGAGGAGGGCGCGGCCCAAACCCTGCTCCGCAAAGGACGTATAAAGATCGGATGGACCAACTGCCGTGTCAGACGTAGGCTGACAGTACCTAGGTGCTACCAGTGCCTAGGATACGGACACACTCGTAAAGAGTGCAAAGGGCCCGATAGGTCGCGGTGCTGTTGGACTTGTGGGCAACAAGACCATGACAGCAAGACCTGCAAGACAAAGGACAGCTCTGCGACGGGGCGAAAGGAAGTCGCGCACAGGCCGGGTTCCGGGGCGTGTGGGGTTTTCAGGGCCGCGCTTGAAAACCTTAAAAAGAAGTCCACAGCATAATGGGGATACTGTAGGGAAACCTACATCGGTGCCAAGCAGCTCAGCTGCTATTACCGCAGATCGCGACGGAACGAAACGCAGACGTACTGATACTGAGCGAGCAGTACCGAGAACTACGCACCACGGACGGGTGGTTTTCGAATGCCTTGGGCACTTCGGCCATCTGGGTATGGGGCGCGATGGGCCGACGGGTACAAGCTTCCTCGTATGGAGAGGACTTTGTTTGGATTAGGGTTGGCACTATCACTTACGTTAGTGTCTACCTGTCCCCAAACGTCGCGGCGAGGGTCATCGAGGAAAAGATTGGTACACTGGAGGACGCCCTAAGAGATCTCCCGGGGGATCTCATCGTCGCAGGTGACCTTAACTCCAGAGCGATCGAGTGGGGCATGCCGGCGACAGACAAACGGGGTAGGCTGCTGCTGGAGATGGCCGCGAGGCTTGAACTGGTAGTAGCCAACACCGGACGTACGCCGACGTACCTTAGACCAGAGTTTGGGTTTTCGATACTTGACGTAACGATGACGTCGAACAGTATCTTTTCGCGGATAAGTCGGTGGCGGGTGATCGATGACTTTACGGCCAGCGATCACCAGTACATCGTCTTTGAAGTGTTGAGCAGTACCTCGACGCAACGAAACGTACATAGGGGGGGTCTGCAACCAAAAAGGTTCAACCTCGCGAAACAGAACCATGACCGTTTTAGGGAGGCGCTATTAGAAGCAGTATCGCCTTCCGAGGCTGTTCCAGAAGACCTTACGGAAGGCACGGTCACGTGGACTGACAGCATAGTAGAAAAGACTATGTCACTGATAACACGACTGTGTGAGGCTTCTATGCCTCGCAAACGAAACGTACCGGACAGACGAGCTATGTACTGGTGGTCCGACGAAATCAGTCTCATCCGGAAGGACTGTATCGCGTGTCGTAGACGACTACATCGCGCGCGAAAAAGGGGAAACCCTAACGTCGATGAATTATCGGTCGCATATAAGACAGCACGGAAGCGACTGACGTTCGCTATTAAAGACAGCAAGAAACGGTGTTGGCGGAGACTGTGCGAGGAGGTGGACAGAGACCCCTGGGGACTGGGTTACAAACTTGTAACCCAAAAACTGGGTAGTTTCGGTCCACCCGAACGCAAAGACAAAACCACCATGGACGCGATAGTGGGTGGTCTCTTCCCCACCCATCCGGTGACGGAGGTGGCCTCGGACTATCGCGACCTAGTTGTCCCGGAATTCAGCGAGGTGGAGCTACTCTAAGCTACGTCCTCGCTGAAATCCGGGAAGGCGCCTGGACCGGATGTAACCCGGGGGAGATTCTTCGGCAAATCTCCATTGTACGTCCGAGACTACTCTTGAACATGTACAATGCAAGCCTGCAGACCGGGGGTTTGCAACGCGTTGGAAGACGGCTCGATTAGTCCTCTTGTATAAAGGTAAAGGGGAACTCGAGACACCGTCGTCCTACAGGCCCCTGAGTCTTCTAGACACAGCGGGCAAACTATACGAGGCGTTGTTAAAACCGAGAATAACGAGCGCGATAACAGCCGCCGGAGGGCTGGCCGATAATCAGCACGGCTTTCGGAAGGGCCATTCGACGATAGGCGCGATAAGGGAAGTCACCGAAACTTTCCTACGGACAAGGCGGGTCTGCTACGGCGCGAGACCACTAGTACTGCTCGCGACCTTAGATGTAAGAAACGCCTTTAATTCCGCTGGTTGGGGGGATATCCTGGAGGCTCTACAGGCTTTTAGGGTACCCCCCTATCTGTTGCGGGTAGCGCAAGATTACTTGAAAGATCGACGAATCACGTACGAGACCACGGAGGGACAGGCAAGTAGGCCGATCACTGCAGGCGTCGCGCAAGGATCAATACTAGGACCTGACTTCTGGAACGCGGTTTACGACGGCCTGCTGAGGCTGAAAATGCACGAGAACGCCTCACTCATCGCCTACGCCGACGACGTGGCGGTAGTGATCGTTCAGCGCAATCCAGAATTAGCACAGCTGACGCTGAACCGGGTCATATTACGGGTTGACGGGTGGATGACGACTCACGGACTGACATTAGCACTGGCAAAGACCGAACTGATCCTCCTCACCGGAAGGAGGATACAAACCGTTATACCGATGACGGTGGGGTCGGTGCAGACGCAGACCGGGAGGAAGGTGAAATATCTAGGGGTAACTCTAGATACGAAGCTGACCTTCTGGCCTCATATACAGGAGACGGCACATAGGGCGGCGACGCGGGTTTCCGCGCTCTCCCGCCTTATGGCGAACACATATGGACCGAGACCGGGGAAAAGACGGTTGCTTATGGCCACCACCCACTCGATCCTTTTATACGGGGCGGAAGTCTGGGCCGATGCGCTTGAGGTAAAGAAATACCGCAAGCGACTAACAAACGTACAGAGACAGGGGGCATTACGTATCGCGTGCGCCTACAGGACGGTCTCAGCGGAGGCCGTCCTGGTGGTAGCGGGTGTAATACCCATTGACCTGCTCGCTAGGGAACGGAAACGGACTTACGAACGAAGTGCCGACGTAGGGAGAACAAACGCGGCAGTTGAGGAACGAGACAGGACAATGCGCGAATGGACGGACCGTTGGTTAACGGACGCCACTGCTACGTGGACAAGATGCTTGATAAGCAGCCTGGTATCGTGGACCGGACGAGGGTTTGGGGAGGTTAATTTTTACCTAACCCAGTTCTTGATGGGGCACGGTTACTTCAGACAGTATTTATTTCGGTGTAACCGGGTTAGGTCGCCGGAATGTAAATACTGCGTTTACGAGCGCGATGACGCCGAGCACACGTTTTATGTGTGCCGACGATGGACTACAGACAAACTGGTACTTAAGACGAAAACGGGCAGCATCACGCCCGAAAATACAGTGGCGAGGATGCTACAAGACGAGGACAGTTGGACGGCGATTGCTACCTTCGTCGAGACTGTCTTGAGGGGTAAAAAGGCGGACGGGTATTTGGAATAGTTGGTGAAGGGTAGCACAAGCACGAGTCAGTGAGTGAATGTGAATGAAAGAATCGTATGAAAGGATTTACGAGACAGAGACAGGTTACAACCTTACGGGGAACGGACTGACGAATGGACAGAACCTGCAGCGGCGAAGCAATACGAAAGTAGATCCACGCTGCAGGTTGGACAGAACGTGGAGATTCGATCTGCGCATCATATGTCTATGGTTTATATCAGACATATGCTGGCGTATGGCGGGTTAGACGGTCCCCGGGGTTGCCGATGCCCTTGCCACGGGTGTGCCCGAGCAATCGAGCCCATCCGAGGCCAGAGCTGACGTGACTACGGAACCCGTCACACCGGTGGGTCCCCCCGCGTCTACAGGTAGGCAAAGGGGTCCTTACTGATGGTCTGGTTTAGGCAGATTCCCCGTTTTTTTTCCACCGAAACAAAAAAAAAAAAAAAAAAAAAAAAAAAAAAAAAAAAAAAAAAAAAAAAAAAAAAAAAAAAAAAACAAAAAAAAACAAAAAAAAAAAAAATATTAATAATAATAATAATAATAATAATAATAATAATAATAATAATAATAATAATAATAATAATAATAATAATTATAGTAATAATAATAATAATAATAACAATAATAATAATAATAATAGTAATAATAATAATAATAATAACAATAATAATAATACAGACAGACTGGCACTTGAGACGAAAACGGGCAGCATCACGCCCGAAAATACAGTGGCGAGGATGCTGCAAGACGAGGACAGTTGGACGGCGATAGCTACCTTCGTCGAGACTGTCTTGAGGGGTAAGAAGGCGGACGGGTGTTTGGAGTAGTTGGTGACGGGTAGCACAAGCACGAGTCAGTGAGTGAATGTGAATGAAAGGATCGTATAAAAGGAATTACGAGACAGAGACAGGTTACAACCTTACGGGGAACGGACTGACGAATGGACAGAACCTGCAGCGGCGAAGCAATACGAAAGTAGATCCACGCTGCAGGTTGGACAGAAGGTGGAGATTCCATCCGCGCATCATATGTCTATGGTTTATATCAGACATATGCTGGCGTATGGCGGGTTAGACGGTCCCCGGGGTTGCCGATGCCCTTGCCACGGATGTGCGCGAGTAATCGAGCCCATCCGAGGCCAGAGCTGACGTGACTACGGAACCCGTCACACCGGTGGGTCCCCCCGCGTCTACAGGTAGGCAAAGGGGTCCTCACTGATGGTCTGGTTAAGGCAGATTCCCCGTTTTTTTACCACCGAAACAAAAAAAAAAAAAAAAAAAAAAAAAAAAATAATAATAATAATAATAATAATAATAATAATAATAATAATAATAATAATAATAATAATAATAATAATAATAATAATAATAATAATAATAATAATAATAATAATAATAATAATAATAATAATAATAATAATAATAATAATAATAATAATAATAATAATAATAATAATAATAATAATAATAATAATAATAATAAAAATAATAATAATAATAATAATGCTCTGCAAAATCCAACCCTACGTCCGAGAACTCTCACGTGCAGGGCGGGCAACGTATGTTTTACATACGGCTAACAAGGGAATGGAACTACACAAACACATCACCAGTACACTGACACCTTTGTGCGAGCCTTCGAGTCTTAGCGTGTTATGAAAGTGGGGGCCCTATAAACGGGTATCACCCATGATCGGTAAGCGGCCCTATAAACGGGCACACTGCACGCGGGAAATGACTGGTCGGGGGCTCTATAAACGGGCCTTCCCGAGACTGCATGTGGGCGCCTGAGCCTCGAGGACGGACACGAATACAACGCAGGGCTCCTGATTAGGTGTTGAAAGCTTTCAAGAGAGGGTTCTGTCATGGTCGTGTGCGCTTCCACGCTGGAGGGTACATTCGTAAAACCAGTTTCGCACTCCTGGGCCGCCATTAGTGGGGGGCCCGAACCCGGCCCAGCCAGCATGGGAGTCTGCCCTGCACAGTGGTAAGGCGCTCAAAAGGCGCTAAATCCCGCCTCTAGCAGTAACACTGACTGGCGATCGGATGGGATCTTGCTGTTTGGGTGTGGGGGAGGAACTGACGAGGCCACCGGACTGTCGAAGCGCTCGAACAATGGGAGAACCCAGGACGGAATGCTGAAACCACTTTTTAGCGAGCTGACTGTCCACCTAACACACTAAACACACTTTCGGGAAGGGAAGGGTTTTATGAAATTAAAAATGGAAAAAAAAATTAAAATTGCAAGTAATAGAGTGCAGCCTGCGCGTAAAGACTTAGGAGAGTCGCGGGAGAATCCTAACTTCCCTAGCACACCAGTAGTTGACCTGGCTGGTGGGCTAGACAACACTACAGGAAATCGTGAAAGGACGGGCGGGTACGGAGGGTCGCCGGAAAACTGGGAGGCTGCGAAGAGAAAACTGCGCGAGCAGCTTCTAAATATACGCAGCGTCCTAGAAAGAATGACGGCAAAAACCAAAGTCCAAAGGAATGTGAGTACCGTCATAACGACAGGCATGAGTGAGATAAACGAGGCTACGGAAGTCGGGTTGTATGTTCTGAACCGTATGCATAAGCTCCGACGAATGACTGTAACAGACACTGGACATGTTATTGAGGTTAAGGTAACCCCTCAACAAAAACGAAAACGGGTAAACCAGACCCCAACTCCGGAATAGGGTATTGCTGTACCACAGCAAGGGACCTCCGACGGTGTATGGACAAAGGTTGCCCTAAAAAAGAAACGGAAGGGTACAAACGTGGGTACAGCCAAGACGGACGAGGGTACAGCCAAGACGGACGAGACGGGACAGAAAGCCACCCAGCCACGAAATCGGGGATCTGATCGCCCTAGCCTGAAACCCAGGAGAGGTGCGATTCTGATCAAACCGACAAGTGGTCAATCATATGCGGACGTTCTACGGACCATACGAGAAAAGGTGGACCCACAACAGGAAAAGGTACAAGTTAGGACAATTAGAACGACCAAAGACGGCGCGATGTTGCTAAAACTTGAAAAGCAACAGGAACGACAGGTTTTTTAAAAGGCTCTACAGGATGTACTCGGTACAACAGCGACGGTAAAAGACATGACGTCCAGGGTGACGCTGGAGTTCGTAGACCTTGACTGCGTCACGACAGGGCAGGACGTCGCGGAAGCGATTAATCGCGAAACCGGAATCGAGGCGGAACGGGCGGTTCACGTCTTCGCGTCCAATAGTCGAGGACTAGCCATGGCTGTCTGCGACTTCGACGCCACGGAGGCGACGGACCTCCTGAAAAAAGGTAGGATCCGGATAGGCTGGGTCAACTGCCGCGTCAGACCCAGACTACGCGTAGTAAGGTGTTACAAGTGCCTCGGTTTTGGTCACATAAAGAAGGACTGTAAGGGACCGGACAGACACGACTGCTGCTGGCGATGCGGCCAAAAGGGACATATGGGCAGGGCATGTAACAGTGTTCCTGCCTGCTTTCTCTGCACAGGTTTGGCCAACCAAGATCTTGGTCATGCGCAGGGTACGGCCTTGTGAGGCGCATTTAAGGCAGCACTCACACAGGCGAGGACTAAACCACCGAGATGGCCCTGACGATTCTCCAATGCAATATGAATCGGAGCAGCGTAGCCGATGCGCTATTCCCTTAAATTGCGGCGGAAACGGACGCGGACGTGCTCGTGATAAGCGACCAATACAGAGACATGCTCGATCCGACGTGGCTCGCTAGCAGCTCGGGCACGGCGGCGGTGTGGGTTCGAGGGAACTGCGCGGCGCGGGTGACAGAAACGGGACGCGGCACGGACCATGTTTGGGTGAGGGTGGGCGCTGTTGTTATCATCAGCGTTTACCTTTCCCCAAACTGCGACGCGAACGAATACGCGAGTAAATTGGAAGCCCTCGAATACGCTGTGAGGGACATTCCTGGAAGTTCTATCGTAGCGGGCGATTTCAACGCGCGGGCGGTCGAGTGGGGAATGTCCACAACAAACAGACGAGGACGACTGCTGCTGGAAATGGCCGCAAGGCTAGAGCTAGCAGTAGTCAACGAAGGAACCACGCCAACATACAGACGACCCGGGTACGGGACCTCCATACCGGACGTGACCTTGGCCTTAGACAGGATCTTGACGAAAATAAGGGGGTGGCGGGTGATCGAGGACTACACAGCCAGCGATCATCAGTACATCTTCTTTGACGTGACAGACAAAACGGTGACGAATGGAAGTCGGGACTCACGACCCCCGAGGTGGGACATCAAACGCGTGAACATGGACAAGCTCAAAAGGCAACTGCAAGATGCAGAACCCCCGATACGGAGGGTGTCCCAAGAGCTGTCTGGGCGTGGAAGGGCTGAAGCGCTTGCCGAGGGTACTGAACGGTATCTTCGGCAGTTGTGCCAGTCCTCGATGCCCCGGAAACAATACAGACGAGACAAACGGCAGGTCTACTGGTGGACAGCAGAAATTGCTGACATCAGGCGGGATTGCCTAAGACTACGCAGACGCGCTCAACGAGCAAAAGACCGACAGGAGGCGACTGCTCTTTCGGAAGAGTATAAACTCGTCAGAAAACGCCTCAGACAAACAATAAACTACAGCAAAGGACAGTGCTGGAGAGTTTGACGGAAGAGGTGGACTCGGACCAGTGGGGAACGGGTTACCAAATTGTGACCCGCAAACTAGGGGCTTGCAGCCCACCGGCTACAAAGGACGCGGACTCGATGGAAAGAATCGTTGAGGGACTCTTTCCATCTCACCCATACAGAACAGAAAGGACGTACGAAGACTTGGACATGCAACTCCCCTTTTTCACGAAGGAGGAGCTCCAGACAGCAATATCCTCGCTGAAGCCAAATAAGGCTCCAGGTCCCGACGGGGTACCGGCCGAACTATTGCGGTTCGTTGCCCGGTGTTGCCCAAATGTACTGCTAGATCTGTACAACGGGTGACTGACAGCGGGGGTATTCAGCAAGCTCTGGAAGACGGCTCAACTGGTGCTCCTTACTAAAGGTAAGGGGGACCCTGATTCGCCGTCTTCCTATAGGCCCCTAAGTCTCCTCAACACGACAGGGATGCTGTATGAGCTTCTGCTAAGACCGAGATTGACAATGGCGGTAAAGAACGCTGGTGACCTTTCAGACCGCCAGCACGGTATTTGGAATGGTCGCTCCACCATTGGAGCTATAAAAGACGTTACAGAACTTGTACAGAAGACAAATGAGGTTTGTCATGGTGCCAGGCCGCTGGTATTACTGGCAACCCTTGACGTACGAAACGCGTTTAACTCTGCAAGGTGGTCGGATATTCTGGAAGCGTTGGACACAACCTTCCGGGTTCCCGCTTACCTACGCAGGGTTATAGACGACTACTTGTGGGACCGTACAATACGTTACGAAACGATGGACGATACGAGACAAAGACAGATATCCGCGGGGGTCGCACAGGGATCTATCCTGGGCCCTGACTTTTGGAACATTCTGTACGACAGCTTACTAAGACTGGACATGCCGTTAGACACGCGCCTCATCGCATATGCGGATGATGTGGCCATTGTTATGGTGGCTTGCACCACCCACCTGGCTCAGCTAAAACTGAATCAGGTGATGAGACGTGTGAACGAATGGATGACAGAGCACGGACTGCAGTTAGCACTGCAAAAGACTGAGCCGCTGCTGCTCACACGGAAACGTATAGAAACGGTGGTTCCGCTAACAGTCGGGACGGAACGACTGGAGACTAGAAAGGAGGTTAAGTATCTGGGGGTATCCTTGGACACGAAACTGAGCTTTTGGTCTCACATACGGAACGTTACGACCAAAGCAGCCGAAAAGACAAAGGCATTGAGCAGACTAATGGCCAACACGAAAGGTCCCAGACCATTCCTACGGAGACTACTGATGTGCGTGACCCACTCGATCATGCTGTACGGAGCCGAGATATGGGCTGATACAATGAAAGTGCGCAGGCGGGCTAATGCCATGACCAGCGTACAGAGGGTGGGCGCGTTGAGAATTGCGTGCGCGTACCGGACGGTATCAGAGAACGCGGTGTTCGTTATCGCGGGGGTGGTCCCGATCGACTTCCTGGCGGCAGAGAGGAAGCGCATATACGAACGTAGCGCTATCGTTGGAAGGGCAGACGCTGCAAACGAAGCACGAGACGAGACGTTCAAAAAATGGCAGAACAGATGGACAACGAACGACCAAGGACGGTGGACCCATAGATTGATACAAGACGTACGACAGTGGACAGGCAGACAGCATAGAGAGGTAGACTTCTACCTCACCCAGTTTCTGTCTGGACATGGGTACTTCCGCAATTACCTCTACAGGATGGGTAGGGTTTCCTCCCCGGAAAGCAAGTATTGCGGATGGCCGCGGGACGACGTCAAGCACACGTTTTTCGTGTGTGACCGTTGGACCATGCGACGACATAGACTAGGAACTGAGATAGGGGCGATCACGCCGGAAAACGTGACGAGACTGATGATGACAAACGCTGACAACTGGCGCATGATTGCAAGCTACGTCACGCAAATGTTGCGGAGCAAAATGGAAGATGGATGCCTGGAAAACTGAACGAGAGTGAGAGTGTATGTTTTCGAGCATGGCTGTAGAAAAGAAAAAGGAATGAACGTGTAACTCTGGACACGCAAGGACTGCCACCCAGACTGATGAAATGTAATAAACAGTTCCGGGCTGGATTTGGTGCGAACAGGGAGATATGTTTTTAGTGGGTATGGGCAGTGGATCTGCCGAGTCCCTCACACCGTGCGTAAATGCATTTTACAGACTCCCCCAAAAAAAAAAAAAAAAAAAAAAAAAATAATAATAATAATAATAATAATAATAATAATAATAATAATAATAATAATAATAATAATAATAATAATAATAATAATAATAATAATAATAATAATAATAATAATAATAATAATAATAATAATAATAATAATAATAATAATAATAATAATAATAATAATAATATTCGGTGGGACGTGGATCGGGGCGCCTTATAAACCAGGCAACATACCGTGTGGTGCTGGGGGGTCCTATAAACGGATATCCTCCGGCGGGTCATGGACTACCGGGGCGAGGCCTGATGTAGACAATGTGCACTATGCAGTGCTCACCGGGTGGTGATCCAAAAGGCGTTCAAAAGGGAATGCTCTCGAGGCTGCGTGCCCTTTCACTCTGGAGGGTACAGCTGTAAAACCAGTAAGGCACTGCTGGGCCGCCAACAGTTGGGGGGGGTCGGACCCAGTCTAGCCAGCATGGGAGGCTGCCCCACACATTGGTAGAGCGTTTGCCAAATCTCGTCCTCCGTAGTAGTGCCGACTGGCGTTCGGATGGGACCCTGCTGCGGAGGGCGGGGGGGGAACTGCCGAGGCCACCGGATTGTAGAAGGGCTTAGTTCTCGGGAGAATTCAGGACGGTTCGCTGTATTGACCACTCGCTGAGCCTCCTGACCACCACATTATGCACACTTATTACACTTTTAACAAACAAAACAAACATGGAAGACACAACTTATAAAGCAGGCTCGACAGTGCCGCCTGCAATGAATATGGACTCAGAAGAGTCCAGGGTGCAGCCCAGCACCCCCACCGCAGCAGTAGGTAACCTGGCTGTTGCGGAGGCTAAAGCGACAGGACATACAAAGACTAACGAAACGTCCCCCCAGCTGGCTCTCCGAGCTCAGCTGGCACGAATAGAATCTGCCCTCCAAGCCATGGAGGCGCAGACCAAAAAACAAAAAAACGTCGGAGAACCAATTAAGACCGGTATAGCAGTAATACGGGAGGCAGTTGAGCGCGCGCAGCGTGAATGTGACCGCCTTCACCTCTCCTCGGGCAACGCGGCGAAGGTTGACCCCACTGTGTCTGCCACTAAACGAAAACGGGAGGCAACGGGACTCAGCCCTGAACAATCGGCTGCTTACCAGAAGGTGGCAGACGACGGGGGCTGGAAAAAAGTTGTCTCCAGAAAGACAGTAGCGGAGACAAAAAAGGAGTCGAAACGCGCGGAACCGGCTCCAGTAAAGAAACACGCGAAAAAAACCGCATCTAACAAAGACAGAAAGGGCGGGGCGCGCACCAGTGCGGTGCTTATCAAGCCAAGCGACGGGGTGACGTACGCGGACGCACTTAGACGTTTGAAGGCGGGAGTCGACCCTGAATCTGCTAAAGTGCAGATTCAGAATTGTCGTAAGACAAAAGACGGTGGGCTTCTCCTCAGACTTAGGAGCGGTGCGACCGAAAGACGGGACTTTCAGGAGAAGCTCAAGCTGACCTTGGGAGGGGACGGTACTGTTAAGGACCTAACTCCAGCCGCCCGGCTGGAGATACTTGACATAGACAGCGTAACGGACGTTACCGACATTACGGACGCTCTAAAACGCGAGACAGGCGACGGCAGGGACCCGAGGGTGCACATCTTCGGTCCCAACAAGCAAGACGTTTGCTTGGCCGTTGTGGAAGTGGAGGAGGGCGCGGCCCAAACCCTCCTCCGCAAAGGACGAATAAAAATCGGATGGACCAACTGCCGCGTCAGACGTAGGCTGACGGTGCCTAGGTGCTACCAGTGCCTAGGTTACGGACACACTCGTAAGGAGTGTAAAGGGCCCGACAGGTCGCGATGCTGCTGGACTTGTGGGCAAAAAGACCACGACAGTAAGACGTGCAAGACCAAGGACAGCAAGTGCTTCCTATGCTCTGCGACGGGGCACAAGGAAGTCGCGCATAGGCCGGGTTCCGGGGCGTGTGGGGTTTTCAGGGCCGCGCTTGAAAACCTCAAGAAAAAGTCCACAGCATGATGGGGGTACTGCAAGGAAACCTGCATCGGTGCCAAGCAGCCCAGCTGCTATTACCGCAGATTGCGACGGAACGAGACGCAGACGTACTGATACTGAGCGAGCAGTACCGAGACCTACGCACCACGGACGGGTGGTTTTCGAATGCCTCGGGCACTTCGGCCATCTGGGTGAGGGGCGCGATGGGCCGACGGGTACAAGCTTCCTCGTATGGAGAGGACTACGTTTGGGTTAGGGTTGGCACTATTACTTACGTTAGTGTCTACCTGTCCCCAAACGTCGCGGCGAGGGTTTTCGAGGAAAAGATTGGTACACTGGAGGACGCCCTAAGAGATCTCCCGGGTGATCTCATCGTCGCAGGCGACCTTAACTCCAGAGCGATCGAGTGGGGCATGCCGGCAACGGACAAACGGGGTAGGCTGCTGCTGGAGATGGCCGCGAGGCTTGAACTGGTAGTAGCCAACACCGGACGTACGCCGACGTACCTTAGACCAGGGTTTGGGTTTTCGATACCTGACGTAACGATGACGTCGGACAGTATCTCCTCGCGGATAAGTCGGTGGCGGGTGATCGATGACTTTACGGCCAGCGATCACCAGTACATCGTCTTTGAAGTGTTGAGCAGTACCTCGACGCAACGAAACGTACATAGGGGGGGTCTGCAACCAAAAAGGTTCAACCTCGCGAAACAGAACCATGACCGTTTTAGGGAGGCGCTCTTGGAAGCAGTAGCGCCTTCCGAGGCCGTTCCAGAAGACCTTACGGAAGGCACGGTCACGTGGACTGACAGCATAGTAGAAGAGACTATGTCACTGATAACGCAACTGTGCGAGGCTTCTATGCCTCGCAAACGAAACATACCGGACAGACGAGCTATGTACTGGTGGTCCGATGAAATCAGTCTCCTCCGGAGAGACTGTATCGCGTGTCGTAGACGATTACATCGCGCGCGGAAAAGGGGAAACCCTAACGTCGAGGAATTATCGGTTGCGTACAAGACAGCACGGAAGCGACTGACGTACGCTATAAGTGACAGTAAAAAACGGTGTTGGCGGAGACTATGCGAGGAGGTGGACAGGGACCCTTGGGGACTGGGTTACAAAATAGTAACACAGAAACTAGGTAGTTTCGGTCCACCCGAACGCAGAGACAAAACCACCATGGATGCGATAGTGGGTGGTCTCTTCCCAACCCATCCGGTGACGGAGGGGCCTCCCGACTACCGCGACCTAGCTGTCCCGGAATTCAGCGAGGTGGAGCTACTCCAAGCTACGTCCTCGATGAAATCCGGGAAGGCGCCTGGACCGGACTGTATCCCGGGGGAGATTCTTCGGCAAATCTCCATTGTACGTCCGAGAATACTCTTGGACATGTACAATGCAAGCTTACGGACCGGGAGGTTTGCAACGCGTTGGAAGACGGCTCGATTGGTCCTCTTGTATAAAGGTAAAGGGGAACTCGAGACACCGTCTTCCTATAGGCCCCTGAGTCTTTTAGACACAGCGGGCAAACTTTACGAAGCGTTGTTAAGACCGAGAATAACAAGCGCGATAACAGCCGCCGGAGGGCTGGCCGGAAATCAGCACGGTTTTCGGAAGGGCCATTCGACAATAGGCGCGATAAGGGAAGTGACCGAAACTTTCCTACGGACAAGGCGGGTCTGCTACGGCGCGAGACCACTAGTACTGCTCGCGACCTTAGATGTAAAGAACGCCTTCAATTCCGCAAGGTGGGGGGATATCCTGGAAGCTTTACGGGCTTTCAGGGTACCTCCCTATCTTCTGCGGGTGGCGGGAGATTACTTAACGGACCGACAAATTACGTATGAGACCACGGAGGGACAGGCAAGTAGGCCGATCACTGCGGGCGTCGCGCAGGGATCAATACTAGGACCTGACTTCTGGAACGCGGTTTACGATGGCCTGCTGAGGCTGGAAATGCCTGAGAACGCCTCACTCATCGCCTACGCCGACGACGTGGCGGTAGTGATCGTTCAGCGCAATCCAGAATTGGCACAGCTGACGCTAAACCGGGTAATGTTACGGGTAGACGGGTGGATGACGACTCACGGACTGACTTTAGCACTGGCAAAGACCGAACTGATCCTCCTTACCGGAAGGAGGATACAAACCGTCATACCGATGACGGTGGGGTCGGTGCAGACGCAGACCGGGAGAAAGGTGAAATATCTAGGGGTAACTCTAGATACGAAGCTGACCTTCTGGCCTCATATACAGGAGACGGCACATAAGGCGGCGACGCGGGTTTCCGCGCTCTCCCGCCTTATGGCGAACACATATGGACCGAGACCGGGGAAAAGACGGTTGCTTATGGCTACCACCCACTCGATCCTTTTATACGGGGCCGAAGTCTGGGCCGATGCGCTTGAGGTAAAGAAATACCGCAAGCGACTGACAAACGTACAGAGACAGGGGGCATTACGTATCGCGTGCGCCTACAGGACGGTCTCAGCGGAGGCCGTCCTGGTGGTAGCGGGTGTAATACCCATTGACCTGCTCGCTAGGGAACGGAAACGGACTTACGAACGAAGTGCCGACGTAGGGAGAACAAACGCGGCAGTTGAGGAACGAGACAGGACAATGCGCGAATGGACGGACCGTTGGTTAACGGACGCCACTGCTACGTGGACAAGACGCTTGATAAGCAGCCTGGTATCGTGGACCGGACGAGGGTTTGGGGAGGTTAATTTTTACCTAACCCAGTTCTTGACGGGGCACGGTTACTTCAGACAGTATTTATTTCGGTGTAACCGGGTTAGGTCGCCGGAATGTAAATACTGCGGTTACGAGCGCGATGACGCCGAGCACACGTTTTATGTGTGCCGACGATGGACTACAGACAGACTGGCACTTGAGACGAAAACGGGCAGCATCACGCCCGAAAATACAGTGGCGAGGATGCTGCAAGACGAGGACAGTTGGACGGCGATAGCTACCTTCGTCGAGACTGTCTTGAGGGGTAAGAAGGCGGACGGGTGTTTGGAGTAGTTGGTGACGGGTAGCACAAGCACGAGTCAGTGAGTGAATGTGAATGAAAGGATCGTATGAAAGGAATTACGAGACAGAGACAGGTTACAACCTTACGGGGAACGGACTGACGAATGGACAGAACCTGCAGCGGCGAAGCAATACGAAAGTAGATCCACGCTGCAGGTTGGACAGAAGGTGGAGATTCCATCCGCGCATCATATGTCTATGGTTTATATCAGACATATGCTGGCGTATGGCGGGTTAGACGGTCCCCGGGGTTGCCGATGCCCTTGCCACGGATGTGCGCGAGTAATCGAGCCCATCCGAGGCCAGAGCTGACGTGACTACGGAACCCGTCACACCGGTGGGTCCCCCCGCGTCTACAGGTAGGCAAAGGGGTCCTCACTGATGGTCTGGTTAAGGCAGATTCCCCGTTTTTTTACCACCGAAACAAAAAAAAAAAAAAAAAAATAATAATAATATTAATAATAATAATAATAATAATATTAATAATAATAATAATAATAATTTTTTTTTTTTTTTTTTTTGTCTGAGGGAGGGGAAATCCTTTTTACGGACCATTAGGGAGGCTCCGTGCCCTTCCGGTGTGTGGGACTCGCAATAATTGCCCTACCCGCTAAAACCCCTCCACCTAGCCTGGTCGTTGTACCCACTCCAGAACTGCTTTCACATTGCATCGGAGTGGGACCAGGCCTTCGCCAGCGAGGTGCCGTCTTCTCGTGGCCTGCTCAAACCTCCTCATCTTTCTTCTTTCTTCTAATCGTCGCCCTCTATGGACGGCCTATGGCAGGCCGTCCAGGACGGCCTTTTTCTGTCGAAGGACCCTCCTAACAAAGGAGGTGATCTTCGACCACGCCGATTGACCTTGGAGCATCACGGAGACTATATTGTCCGGCGTGATGGCTCCAAGGTCATTTTCTAACTCTCCCTGCTCGACGCTCCAGCGCTCGCAATAAAAGAACGTGTGGAGAGCGTCGTCGCAGGGACAGTCACAAAGGGCACAGCCACTAGCCTCTACCTTCCCCATACGGTGAAGGTATTTGAGGAAGAGGCCGTGTCCTGTCAGGAACTGGGTGAGGTAGTAATCCACCCCACCATGAGAGCGTCGGAGCCATGGCTCAAGCTGAGGTATTAGCCGAGCCGTCCAACGTCCCCGTGGGACCAGTTCCCAACGTTGTTGCCAGGCCCGCAAGGATTGAGCCTGGGCTTCCTCTGTTGCGGCTACTTTGCCGAGTTCTGCTTTGTTCTGGTGCACGAACCTACTTGAGCCAGAAGGTCGATAGGGACCACCCCAGCGACTACCAGCACCGCAATCCCCGAGACCGTTCGGTACGAAGAAGCGATGCGAAGGGCCCCTCTTCGCTGCACCACGGCCATTTTCCGACGATACTTGCACGTCCGCAGTGCTTCAGCCCATACTTCAGCCTCATATAGCATTATGGACTACACGGTCCGCATAAGCAGGCGTCGCTTGCAGGTGCTTGGGCCCCCAATGTTGGCCATTACCCTGCTAAGAGACGCCGTCACGACGGCCGCTTTGTCCGCAGCTCTTTGGATCTGGTGCCAGAAGGTAAGCTTGGAATCCAGCATTACTCCCAGGTACTTCACCGCCGGCTTGGTCAGGACTGACGCTTCCCCCACATCGAAAGTGCGTATCTTATCGATACGCCTCTTGGTAATCAAGACGATCTCGGTTTTTGAAGCTGACAGCTCGAGGCCGTGATCATCCCTACCTGCATCTCTTGGATATTGTTAAATGTCGCCTTGTGTTTTCTGGTGAGCAGGACTATTTCTGTCTTTTCAGTGGCTAGTACCAGCATGTGGTCATCTAGCCATCTCCTGATTCGCGTCATAACGATGGTTAGCTTGTCCTGAATTTCCTCAAGGCACCTTCCTTTGATTACTATCGCTATGTCGTCCGCGTATCCAACGAGATAGCAACCGTCAGGGAGTTCGATCCTGAGAATGTCATCGTAGGATATGTTCCACAGCCCTGGGCCTAGGATTGATCCTTGGGCTGTACCCGACGTTATCTTTCTGGATACAACTCCATCTTTAGTTTCGTACAGTATCTGCCTGTCTTTTAGATAATCTCTTACCATTCGTAATAAGTATGATGGGACGTTGAACTTTTCTCTCAGAGGACTTATTATGTTTTTCCATCCAACCGTATCAAAGACATTTCTGATGTCAATTGTGGCAAGCATGATCAACCCTTTCGAATGAGCATTTTTCTTTTGCTCCGTGCTGAAGGTGTTTTTTACCATGGCGACTGCGTCAATTGTTGATCTACCCTTCCGAAAACCGAATCGCCTGTCTAAAAGGAAAGGCCCCCTTGGTCCTGTATCGCTGCCTGAAGTCTAGGTCTTATCAGTAAGGACTTTCCCAGCTGTGTCAAGCATACATAACGGGCGATTTCCTGCAGCTGTGTTCGGGTCTCCTTTGCTCTTACCGATCAGCACTAATTTCTGCTTCTTCTATCTTTTTTAAATTCCCCGGTCTTCAGGCATGTATTGTACACATTTAGTAACAGCTTCGGCATTATTTCTGTTACTAGTTTGAGGATTTCGGAGAGGATTCCGTCTGGTCCTGGAGCCTTTTTATTTTTCATAGAGTTGACCGCCGCGATTAATTCCGCCTCTGTGAAAGGAGGGATGTCCTCTGTCACCTCTATAGGTTGCTCCTGCCTTACCTGGTGTTCTGGGAATAGTGTGGTGATTATGTTCTCCATTACGCCTGCTTCACGAAGAGGAGGTTTGGGGAATTTACCTAGTTTTTTCATCACTATCTTGTAGCCTAATCCCCAAGGGTCGTTATCCACGCAGAGAGCTTTTCAGTGTCTGTTCTTGCTTTCCTTGATAGCTTTACAGAGTCGTTTCTTAGCTGCTCGTTCCTCCTTCTTTCGCCGCTCCACTTCTGTAGGATCCGTCCCTTTCCTTGCTCGTTGTGTGCGTCTCCGTAACCGTTGACAACCTCTCCTCAGATCAGCGATTTCTTGGTTCCACCAGTAGATTGGGGGCTTCTCCTGCCGGTTAGCTTTTTTTGGCATTGACTTATTGCAAGCTTTTACTATCATCGTTATCACTTTCTCCACTAGCTGCTCGGTGTCCTCTACCGATTCCGTCGGTAGTGCTGCAATTGCCTCGCTATGTTTCTTGATTGTGTGCTCAAACTTAGCTCTATTCAGTTTAGCGAGGTTCCACTTACGAGCTCTTGATTGTCTCTGCCTCTGCTGCGGAATGCTGTTGGAGAAGGTGATATAAAGGTGATCGCTACCATTAAAATCATCGATGACTTGCCAATAATTTAGGCTCAATAGCCTGCTACGGTTTCTGAAGCAAGAGAGATGTCTGGAGTCGTTTCCCTTTGCCTTTCTCTTCTAAAAGTGGTCGAGCCATCATTTAACAGTTGTAATCCAAGTCTTTGTTACGTCCCGGATAACATAGAATACATATATAGATTTATCAAAATTCACGCGTGTTTGTTCGGTTTATGTAAATTTCTTTAACTCGAAAGGAGAAAAAGGCAGCGCTGTCACCACTTAATTTTTATTTATCGCCAAAATTAAGAAAATGCGAAAACTTGGTTAAATTGATTCACCGGTGCTTATGGAATTTAAGTTGAAATTATTGATTTTAATTTATTTTAACCACTTATATTTTTATATATATATATATATATATATATATATATATATTTATATATATATTAATTTAATATACTTTTAATTTAATATATTTTTAATTTAATACAATAAAATTGAAGATATTTAATTTAATTTATTTTGACTTTATTTTCAAGTTTTGTATGATTAATATATTTTTCGTTTAATATATTTTTTATTTAATGTAATAAAATTGTAATTATTTATTTTAATTTATTTTAACTTTATTTTTATATAATTTTGTAAGAAAATGCTTCCGAACATGCGTAAAATTTGATTTTATTTTGTACTTATCTTTGCACTGCCCTTGCAGTGAGGTGAAATGCTAGTTCAATCTTCTTTGGGATGGCGTGGTAAGCGTAAGGCTAGTATTAGCAGCCCTGACAAAGGGAGTATCGGGCAACAAGTGAGTGACTTTATTGGGACTCGGTGTACTACAATCTTCCTTCCTTCGGATAATCTGGGTTGACGTCTCTTCGTAGTTAAATCAAAATAAGATATTTCTGTTCGTCCTAGCTTTCTAACTTGCACAAAACTTTATTTTTTATTTGACTTTAAAAATTATAAAAATAAAAACAGGTTGAAGTAGTTTTAGATCTCGCGAGTCTGAAATAATGATTGGTATTCTGTAAATAATTGCTGCGCGTGGAATGAGAATTTTAATTTAATTTATTCTTTTAACTTTAAAGTAAAACAGAGTCGAGTTTACAAATTGCGCGCGTAACCACTCAGTTTGTTGGTGATACTTTGGAGTAACTAATTCTTTCGGATGACTCCTTCAAACTCCTTTTTCAGACTGACTTTTCTTCACCCGTCGACTAACACTGACTGCTCCTCCGTAAATTGCCGCCGCGCCGCAGCTTGGAGCGGGGGCTTGCTGTGATTGGCTGGTTTATAGTTGATCGTCCAATAGCAGTGGTTGTACGTCATACGCGTAGTCGGCTCTTTGGTGCCCAGGATGTTGCTATTACAGTATCTTAATTGGTTTTTGATAATCTGGATTTGTGTTTATTTCTTGAATTACATTTTGTCTGTTTGAAATTTCGCATCCGCTTTTGTGTTTGGATTTTACATTCCAATCTTATTATTTTATACTTTATTATTCACAAAGCTACGCAAAGAATTTATTTATTTCCTCGCTGAGTTCTTTAACAATATTAAAATTCTTAAATTTAATAAGGTGATTATTAAATATTACAAATATGAATGGTATTACACTTTCGACTTTCATCATGAGATTGTTACAATTTTAATTTGTTTCGCATTAGGTTCATTTTGCTTGTTACTTAAAGTTATTCATTCGCTTTAGTTTTTCCCTTTATTATGTAAATGTAAGTATATTAAGAATATTTTAATTATTATTAGTTTACATATTTTAGTTAATTGAAAGGATTGGAAATTATATCATTTTCCTTTTTACACTTACATTTCCATTTACATTTATTATGTATTTTTTTTTAGCCTTCAATAAAATAAATAGTCATTCTAACTATCTGTATTCGTAAGGTTCATGTATATATATAAAAGATGAAGTTTTATGTCCATTTATTTTACATCTGCTTAAATATTATTTCTAAATTTTACTTATATTTTTATCCGTTTTTAATTCTTAAAATTAATATAAGAAATAATAATAATATTTATATAAGAATAAATTATAATATTTTTCATATAATATTTCTTATATATGTTTTGATCTAACTAATTGTTTATAATATTTTTACATATTTTTCATTCAACGTTAAGATTATATTTGTCATGAAATATTTCTTATATATTCTTGTCTAATTATTCAGTTATTAATATTTTTATATATTTTTCCTTTAAGCTTATATATATTCTTATTAAATTATAATATTTCTTATATAATATTTCATCTAATTAATTATTTTTATATATTTCTCATTCAACTTTAAGATTATATTTCTTATATATTCTTGTCTAATTATTCAGTTATTAATATTTTTACATATTTTTCCTTTAAGCTTATATATATTCTTATTAAATTATAATATTTCTTATATAATATTTGATCTAATTAGTTATCTATAATATTTTTATATATTTTTCATTTAACGTTAAGATTATATTTGTTATGTAATATTTCTTATATATTTTTGTCTCATTAATTAGTTATTAATATTTTTATATATTTTTCACTTAATTTTAAGCTTATATTTATTCTTATTAAATTATAATATTTCTTATATAATATTTCATCTAATTAATTCTTTTTTATATATATTTCTCATTCAACTTTAAGATTATATTTCTTATATATTTTTGTCTAATTATTCAGTTATTAATATTTTTATATATTTAATTTTGAGATAATATACATTTTTATTAAATTGTAATATTTCTTAGACAATATATTTTTTTTTATATATGTTGTCATTTAATTATTCAATTATAATATTTCGAATATATGTTTTTATTTAATTTCGATGTATCTTAAAGCTTCCTGCAAAATGGTTCGTTTCCGGCTTACAACTATTGTGAACCAATTTAAGCTCTGCGCGGAGCCTGTTTTAAACTTACGCTGCGCTAAAGGCCTGTTTTACACTTGCTGCACTAGTTTAAGCTCTTCGCGGAGCCTTGCGCATGCGCGATAGTCAAGTACGAGCTGAATCATTGCTTCCATTCAGATGGCGTGAATTTAATATTAATATTTAAGACAGAAGAATTGTTATTATTAATTTAAAACAGGAATTTGAATATTTATTCTATGTCTCGTGCAAATTTGGCTTTGATTTAATGAAATTAAGTTCAAGAAAAAATAAAATAAATAAAATAAATTATAAAAATAAAATGAAAAAGTTGAAAAATTTTGTAGGCTTTATGCTCAGACATAACAGTAGTACGGCGGAATTACAGCTGCGGATCGGACGATGAGTGGTTGCGAAAGCGAAGCAGCGATGTCGGTGACAGCGATAGCCTGCTCGCAGCGGCAGTGAGGGCACGCCATTAGACACTTTCAGGTGCGTAATTACTTGCACTAAAATGCTCTGCTTATGTGTTTTTGCTTGCTTTCTAACCTCCTTTTCCACTTTTTTATGATGTTGCTACTACTATTTTCTTCCTTGCTGTCTGGGAGGTTGCAGGTACGGGGACCACTACAAGGACAGGAAGGAGTTTGGAAAGGAACCCTGCTACAGTGGTGTGCGAGCACTGCCACGACTAGTCATGGGCTCCTGAGACTGGCTCCCCGCTAGAGCCTTTACTTGAACTCGAAGCCCCAGTAACTGAGAGAAGGTAAAGTATGCACAGACCGACGTGGCTGTTAGTTAGGATCAGCGTGGCAGTCCTACGAGACTGCCAAGATTGTAAAAAAAAGAAATATAGCAGGCTACGAGGAGGCGTACAAGCTGCGTATTAGCCTCCTCATGTGACTTGTGCACAACACCATGTCACAACTCCCCCCTGTTACGTCCCGGATAACATAGAATATACATATAGATATATTAAGATTCACGTGAGTTGGTTCGGTTTATATAAAATTTTTTAACTCAAAAAGAGAAAAAGGCAGCGCTGTCACCACTTAATTTTTATTTATCGCCAAAATTAAGAAAACGCGAAAACTTGTTTAAATTTATTAACCAGTGCTTATGGAATTAAAATCGAAAATATTTATTTTAATTTATTTTAACTTTATTTTTATTTTTTTTTTGTATGATAAATACATTTTTCATATAATATATTTTTAATTTAATATAATAAAATTGAAATTATTGATTTTAATTTATTTTAACCCTTTTTATTTTTGTATATAATTTTTATAATAAATTAATTTAATATACTTTTAATTTAATATATTTTAATTTAATACAATAAAATTGAAATTATTCATTTTAATTTATTTTAACTTAATTTTTATATAATTTTGTAAGAAAATGCTTCCCAACATGCGTAAAAATTTGATTTTATTTTGTACTTACCTTTGCACTGCCCTTGCAGTAAGGTGAAATTGTGTTTCAATCTTCTTTGGGATAGCGTGGTAAGCGTAAGGCTGGTATTAGCAGCCCTGACAAAGGGAGTACCGGGCAACAAGTGAATGACTTTATTGGGACTCGGTGTACTCCAATCTTCCTTCCTTCAGATAATCTGAGTTGACATCTCTTCGTGGTTAAATCAAAATAAGATATTTTTGTTCGTCCCAGCTTCCTAACCTGCACAAAACTAACTTTTCTTTGAATTTTAAAATTTGGCGCGACGAATGGAATTTGTGTTTATCATCTAACTTTATTTTATTTGACTTTTAAAATTATAAAAATTTGAAATACAATTTGAAGTGGTTTTAGATCTTGCGAGTCTGAAATAATGATTGGTATTCTGTAAATAATTGCTACGCGTGGAATTAGAATTTCAATTTAATTTATTCTTTTATCTTTAACGAAAAACAGAGTCGAGTTTAGAAATTGCGCGCGTAACCACTCAGTTTGGAGGTGGTGCTTTGGAGTAACTATTTCTTTCGGATGACTCTTTCAAACTCCTTTTTCAGACTGACTGTTTTTCACCCGTCGACTGACACTGACTGCTACTCCGTAACTTGCCGCCGCGCCGCAGCTTGGAGTGGGGGCTCGCTGTGATTGGCTGGTTTATATAGTTGATCGTCCAATGGCAGTGGTTGTACGTCATACGCGTAGTCGGCTCTTTGGTGCCCAGGATGTTGCTATTAGAGTATCTTAATTGGTTTTTGATAATCTGGATTGTGTTTATTTTTTGAATTACATTTTGTCTGTTTGAAATTTTGCATCCGCTTTTGTGCTTGGTTTTTACATTCCAATCTTATTATTTTATACTTTATTATTTACAAAGCTACGCAAGGTAGTTTTTTATTTATTTAATTTATTTATTTAATAATAACGCAATTTTATTTATTTTCTTGCTGAGTTCTTTAACAATATTAAAATTGTTAAATTTTTATAAAGTGATTATTAAATATTTTAAATATAAATGGTATTACAATTTTCAACTTTTATAACGAGATTGTTACAATTTTTATTTGTTTCGCATTAGGTTTATTTTGCTTGTTGCTTAAAATTATTCATTCGCTTTAGTTTTTTCCCCTTTTTATGTAAATGTACTTATATTATGAATATTCTAATTATTATTAGTTAATATATTAATAATATAGTTTCAGTTAATTAAAAGGATTGGAAATTATATAATTTTCCTTTTTACACTTACATTTGCATTTACATTTATTATGGGTTGTTAGCCTTCAATAAAATATATAGTTATTTTGACTATCTGCCCTTTGTAAGGTTCATGTATATATATGAAAGATCAAGTTTTATATCTATTTATTTTACATCTGCCTAAATATTATTCCTAAATTTTACTTATATTTTTACCCCTTTTTAATTTTTGAAATTAATCATTATTTTCTATGAGGGTTTTCTATAATGCTATATATATGATTTTATATCTCTTTATGTTTTTTATATTTTTCGTGTTTTTTATATATTTTATGTCTATATATAAATTTTTTTTATATATATTATTCATCTTTAAGCTTATATATATATTTTTATTAAATTATAATACTTCTTATTTCTTATATATGTTTTTGACGAATTAATCAATTATAATATTTCGATATATTTTTCATTTAATTTTAAGATTATTCATGTTTTTATTAAATTATAATATTTCTTATATATTCTTGTTTTATTATTTAATTATAATATTTCTTACATATGTTTATATTTAATTAGTCAATGATAATATTTTTGTCTAATTAATTAATTATAATATTATTTATATATTTTCTACTTAATTTTGATATATCTTAGAGCTTTATCCAAAATGGTTCGTTTCCGGCTTACAACTATTGTGAACCAGTTTAAGATCTTCGCGGAGCCCGTTTTAACGTTACGCTGCGCTAAAAGCCTGTTTTACACTTGTTGCACTAGTTTAAGCTCTTCGCGGAGTTCGTTTTAAACTTACTCTGCGCTAAATGCCTGTTTTACTTTTGTTGCACTAGTTTAAGCTCTTCGCGGAGCTCTGCGCATGGGCAATAGTCAAGTACGAGCTGAAAAATTGCTTTCATTCAGATGGCGTGAATTTAATATTAATATTTAAGACAGAAAAATTGTTATTATTAATTTAAAACAGGAATTCGAATATCTATCCCTATTACTCGTGCAAATTTGGCTTTGTTTTAACGAAACTAAGTGCGATCAAATAAAAATATAAAAATGAAAAATTTTGTCGGCTTTATGCTCAGATATAACACCCTTACCATACTGTGAATATGGGGGAAGTGAAACGACTTCATATTCACTGTTTGATCCTAACTGGGATGAATTTGGTTACATTCGCCTAGCTCTTGTTCTTTGCCTTAGGTGAGTGGTCTCTCCTACAACGGTGTAGTTGTGCGGCAGAACGCTGTTGTGCGGACGTCGTCTTCTGCAGCGTGGCTCATCTGCGTTGGTGTGCTAGCCAAAGTTTACGCGGTGTACGGGTGCACTCGGGATTACTAAGTGAACTCGAGTCTGAACGAACAATACTAACTTGTCGGTTATTTACGCGACTGGCTCGACCCTTGGGCAGAAATACAAAAAAAAAAAAAACAAAAGTAAAAAAAAACTATTATTGTTACACAAGTTGTCCTAACGATGCGGTCTCTCATAACCCGCTCCAAGATTTAATACTACTCATGCCAAAGAAATCAAATATTTATTATTAATATGCATCATTAAAATAAAAGAAGAACATTTAAATAAAATAGCCAATAATTTAAATCATACCGTGCTTACCTGGTGCAGTAGCGATACTATTCAACAGCCGCATTGCTATTTGATAAATAAAATAAACCAATTGGTTACCTTGGTGGCCCACTGCCAGTGGGCGGTTATAGAAAACATGCTGAGTTTACTCGTTGCCTCGGCGAGAGTGGTACGTAGCAGGATACGAGTGCGACATCGTTGGTGGCACGAGCGGATCGCGCCAACGCGGGTAATAATAATAGAAAAAAAAATAAAAAGGGTGGGAGCAAAAGAAGACATAAAAAAAATAATAAATAAAAATAAATAAAAAAAAAATAGCAATAATGAGAAAAAAATTATGCTCTGCTGGCTTGGGGTGTTTTGTGGTAAACCAAAACAAAAGGTAGAAAAAACAAAACAAATAAATGGAAAAAAAAATCAAATTAAAAAACCAAAAAAACATAGAGAGCAAGGGAAACAAAAAAAAAAATATACACAGGGTGCGCACGGTATTTGAGGACAACTTGAGAGTAAAATTAATTTAGCTTGTTTTTTTAATAAAATTTAATGAAATTTTAGGAATTTCTTATACAACGTTAAATTAATATATGGCTATAAAGTTATTCAATAAAATCGCCTTTAGCAGCAATAACCTCTTCGATCCGGGTCCGGAAACGATTACATTCCCGAATCAAATGCTCCTTGTTCATATTGACCATAACCGCGTTAATAGCAGTCTTCAGCGAAGAAGTGGTGTCATGAGGACGCTTATTGGTCTCACGCACAACAACGCCCCATACGTAATAATCCAATGGATTAAGTTCTGGGGAGCTAGGTGGCCATAGGTTCGGTTTTACATGGTCATGAAAATTTTCGGCCATCCAATCTTGTGTCGCCATCGCTTTATGTGAAGGAGCAGAGTCTTGTTGAAAAATGTATGGTCTGCCTCCGCTTACATTGTCTATCCAGGGTTTCACTACCGTCTCAAAAACCTCGATGTATGCAGCAGAGTTCACTCGAAGTTCTTGAGTAAAAAAGTGTGGTGGCATGACATGTCCTTCGTTGCTGACAACACCTAAAACCTAAATATTTAGACAAGAATATATAAGAAATATTATATAAGAAATATTATAATTTAATAAGAACATAAATAATATTAACATTAAATAAAAAATATATCAAAATATTATAATTAATTAATTAGACAAAAACATGTATAAGAAATATTATATAAGAAATATTATAATTTAGTAAAAATATATATAAGCTTAAAATTAACTGAAAAATATATAAAAAATATTATAATTAATTAATTAGACAAAAACATATGTTAGAAATATTATAATTGAATAATTAAATAAAATATATGTAAGAAATATTATAATTAAATAATTAGA
The DNA here is from genome assembly GCA_949987625.1 of Chalcis sispes. Lineage (NCBI taxonomy): Eukaryota > Metazoa > Arthropoda > Insecta > Hymenoptera > Chalcididae > Chalcis > Chalcis sispes. The sequence goes on from OX465097.1 coordinate 36,825,747, forward strand.
CAAGAATATATCAGAAATATTAAAATTTAATAAGAACATTCATAATCTTAACATTAAATAAAAAATGTATCAAAATATTATAATTAATTAATTAGACAAAAACATGTATAAGAAATAAGAAATATTATAATTTAATAAGAATATATACATATATATATATAAAAGCTTAAGGATGGAAAAATATATAAAAAAAAATATATGTATAAAATAGATAATAACACAAAAAAAATGTGTAAAACATAAAGAGACATAAAATCATATATATATAGCATTATAGAAAACCTTCATAGGAAATAATGATTAATTTCAAAAATTAAAAAGGGATAAAAATATAAGTAAAACTTAGGAATAATATTTAAGCAGATGTAAAATAAATAGATACAAAACTTCATCTTTATATACAGGGTGCGTACGGTATTTGAGGACATGCAGAAATGTGACTATAGTTTCGCGAATTTTTTTTTTAATTTTTTTTCTTTTTTCAGATAAGAAATGGCGGACTACAACATCACTCAAGAACTTAAGAGACAAGCTGTCATCGTCGCTATATGTGCAAAACCATACAGATTTAGAGATCTCTAATTTTCTTATTTGCGCCCGTTCATTCGTGCATAAGGTTCGCCGTGTATGGGAAGCATCAAGAGGCGATACAGAATCAGTTGCAAAACGCAAAAAGCACGAACAACGTTCTGAAACTGTCCGAAACTGCAGAATTTTTAGAGCAAGTGAAAGCGATCATAGACGAGGACCCTTAAAAATCAATGAGGGTCCTTGCGAATAAGCTCCATGTTTCTAAGCGCCTTATTCGTAGAGTTGTCCACGAAGACCTTCGGTATAAGACTTACGTGATGCGCAAAGGTTCATGCCGGAACGAACTCAGGAACAGAGAGTTCTCCGATCAAAACGTCTTTTAAACCAAATCAAATACCCCGAGGCGCCCAAAATGTTATGGTTTTTTCCGACGAAAGAAATGTTGACCAAGATCAAAAGACCAATCGCAGAAATGACAATGGCTATGTTCAAATAATACGGAGGTTCCTGTTGTTATGCACACAAAATTTCCAGCCACTCTTATGGTTTTAGGTGTTGCCAGCAACGAAGGACATGTTATACCACCACACTTTTTTACTCAAGGACTTCGAATGAACTCTGCTGCATACATCGAGGTTTTTGAGACGGTAGTGAAACCCTGGATAGACAATGTAAGCGGAGGCAGACCATACATTTTTCAACAAGACTCTGCTTCTTTACATAAACCGATGGCGACACAAGATTGGATGGCCAAAAATTTTCATGACCACATAACACCGAACCTATGGCCACCTAGCTCCCCAGAACTTAATCCATTAGATTATTACGTATGGGGCGTAGTTGTGCGTGAGACCAATAAGCGTCCTCATAACACCACTTCTTCGCTGAAGACTGCTATTAACGCGGTTATGGTCAATATGAACAAGAAGCATTTGATTCGGGAATGTAATCGTTTCCGGACCCGGATCCAAGAGGTTATTGCTGCTAAAGGCGATTTTATTAAATAACTTTATAGCCATATATTAATTTAACGTTGTATAAGAAATTCCTAAAATTTCATTAAATTTTATTTAAAATACAAGCTAATTAATTTTACTCTCAAGTTGTCCTCAAATACCGTACGCACCCTGTATATACATGAACGTTACAAAATGCAGTTAATCAAAAAACTATTTTATTGAAGGCTAAAAATACATAATAAATGTAAATACAAATGTAAGTGTAAATAGGAAAATAATATAATTTCCAATCCTTTCAATTAACTGACAATATGTTAACTAATAATAATTAGAATATTCCTAATGTCCTTACATTTACATAAAAAGAAAAAAACTAAAGCGAATGAATAACTTTAAGCAACAAGTAAAATAAACCTAATATGCGGTACGAATAAAAATTATAACAATCTCATTATGAAAGTTGAATATTGTAATACCATTTATATTTGAAATATTTAATAATCACCTTATAAAAATTTAAGAATTTTAATATTGTTAAAGAACTCAGCAAGAAGATAAATAAAATTCTTTGCGTAGCATTGTAAATAATAAAGTAGAAAATAATAAGATTGGAATCTAAAAACCAAAAACAAAAGCGAATGCGAAATTTCAAACAGTCAAAATGTAATTCGAAAAATGAACACAAATCCAGATTATCAAAAACCAATTAAGATACTGTAATAGCAATATCCTGGGCACCAAAGAGCCGACTACACGTATGACGTACAACCACTGCCATTGGACGATCAACTATAAACCAGCCAATCACAGCGAGCCCCCGCTCCAAGCTGCGACGCGGCGGCAAGTTACGGAGGAGCAGTCAGTGTCAGTCGACGGGTGAAGAACAGTCAGTCTGAAAAAGGAGTTTAAAAGAGTCATTCGAAAGAAGTAGTTACTCCAAAGCACCACCTTCAAACTGAGTGGTTACGCGCGCAATTTCTAAACTCGACTCTGTTTTTCGTTAAAGATAAAAGAATAAATTAAATTGAAATTCTAATTCCACGCGTAGCAATTATTTACAGAATACCAGTCATTATTTCAGACTCGCAAGATCTAAAACCACTTCAAATTGTATTTCAAATTTTTATAATTTTAAAAGTCAAATAAAATAAAGTTAGATGATAAACACAAATTCCATTCGTCGCGCCAAATTTTAAAATTTAAATAAAAGTTTAGTTTTGTGCAATTTAGGAAGCTGGGACGAACAGAAATATCTTATTTTTATTTAACCACGAAGAGACGTCAACTCAGATTATCCGAAGGAAGGAAGATTGGAGTACACCGAGTCCCAATAAAGTCATTTACTTGTTGCCGATACTCCCTGTGTCAGGGCTGCTAATACCGGCCTTACGCTTACCACGCTATCCCAAAGATGATTCAAACAGAATTTCACCTCACTGCAAGGGCAGTGCAAAGATACGTACTTTACACATCGTTCAATAAGTCCCGAGACTAATAACGAAAACAACATTTTTTTTCAAAAATCATTTTTATTCATCAATATGATCTCCTTTTAGAGTGATACAATCTTTGCAACGCCTTTCCAACATTTCTATACCATGTTTATAGAAGGATTTATCCTTTGCTTCAAAATAGGCTTCAGTTTCGGCAATGACCTTCTCATTCGAGCCAAATTTTTTTCCCTGGAGAATTTTTTTGAGATCAGCAAAGAGCCAGTAGTCGCTGGTGGCTAAATCTGGCGAATACAAGCGGTGGGGAAGCAAATCAAAGCCCAATTCGTTCAATTTTGCCATTGTTTTCATGGACTTGTGGCATGGTGCATTGTCTTGGTGAAAAAGGATTTTCTTCTTCTTCATGTGCGGTCGTTTTGCTGCAATCTCCTCCTTCAAACGTACCAACAAGTCAATATAATAATCACTGTTGATCGATTTACTTTTTTCCGGGTAGTCAATGAAAATCACGCCATGTGTATCTCAAAAAACAGACGCCATGACTTTGCCAGCAGACTGCTGCGTTTTTGGACGCTTTGGGCGGCTTTCACCAGCCATGCGCCACTCAGATGATTGCCAATTCGACTCCGAAGTGAAATGATGTATCCATGTTTCATCCATGGTCACGTATCGACGCAGGAAATCCTTTTTATTGCGAGTAAATAGCGATAAACAGCTCTCTGAGTCGTCGACTCGTTGCTGTTTTTGTTCCACTGAAAGGAATCGCGGCACCCACTTGGAAAAAACCTTTTTCATGCTCAATTTTTCATGAAGGATTTTAAATACGCTTCCACATGATATCTGTGTCATTTCTGCAATCTCACAGACCTTCACTTTGCGATTTTTCATTACAATTTTTAACACTTCACTCACATTTTCCTGTGTAACGGCTTCCAATGGCCTTCCCAAACGTTTCGCATTGTTTGTGTCCGTACGACCACGTTTTAACTCAGCATACCAACGACAAATTGTTGGTTTGGATAGAGAGGAGTCTGGGTGATGTTTTTCGAGCTATTGCTGGGCTTCTACGGTGTTCTTACCCATTAAAAAACAATGTTTTATCAACACGCAAAACTTGCTTGTTTCCATTTTTCGAACAAAATACAAAGTGACTTTACTCTAACCTCAATAACTCTGCTGTCTGTGATTTGATCGACGTAAAATTTTTACACGTTTCATGTAAAGGTTCGCACACTATGGAAATGTGGCCAGTTTTGTAGTGTTTACTAGCACCATCTCTGGGTTAGTCTCGGGACTTATTAAACGATGTGTTAATAAAATTAAATTTTACGCATGTTCGGAAGCATTTTCTTATAAAAAAAAGTATATAAAAATAAAGGTAAAATAAATTAAAATAAATAATTTCAATATTATTATATTAGATTAAAAATATATTAAATTAAGAATATATTAAATCAATTTATTATATAAAAAAAATCGTATGAAAAAAAAAATGAAGTTCAAATAAATTAAAATAAATAATTTCAATTTTAATTCCATAAGCACCGGTGAATTAATTTAAACAAGTTTTTCGCGTTTTCTTAATTTTGTCGATAAATAAAAATTAAGTGGTGACAGCGCTGCCTTTTTTTCTCTTTTTGAGTTAAAGAATTTCCTATAAACCGAACAAACTCGCGTGAATTTTGATATTTCTATATATATTCTATGTTATCCAGGACGTAACATAAGAAAAATGGTGACAGCGGTGGGATACTAAAGGAATTAAAAATAATAAAGTTGTGAGATACAGTCTGTCGAGTAAGAGCGTGGGCGTGTTAATTTATAATTGATGAAACTTTCATATTTATATACACATTGTACACATTATAAACAAATGCAATTCGGTCAATAATGTGTCCAGTCACCACCGGCGTCGATAATTGCCTGGCATCTCCGAGGCATGCTTTCTACTAATTTGACGGCGTATTCTAGTGGCAAGGATCTCCAGATATGACGAATTTCGTAAGACAACTGCTTCAAAGTGTATGTGCGTCTTCCACGAAACTTCCGTTTAATATATGCCCACACATTTTCAATAGGGTTTGCATCGGGCAACTGCGACGGCCAATCCAATGTAATGATGCCAGATTGAGTCTTCCACTGAGTACAGAGCTTGCTGCGGTGTTTAGGATCGTTGTCCTCCTGCAGAATCCAATCTTCATTTTTTCTGATGAACCATCGTTTGGCAGATGGCAGTAATAAAGCCTTTTTGTAGATTTTTATCATTTTCTCGGCATTTCGGTTGTCAGTAAAGAGCACCTTTATTCCATGTTTTACGGTCCGCTGAACAAGCCTATTGGTGGAAGTTGACCAGGCTCGCATGAGGACAGAACGTGCCCATATAGAACATTCATCAGTAAAAATGACATTTTCAAAATCTCTATCAATATTCTCATGCGCCTAAGCGAGTCGCTTTGTCACATGTTTTTCAGTCAACAGAGGCTTCTTCATTGTGTTGCGCCATTTCAGATGATGAGTACGAAGATGGGTTCGGATAGTATCGTAGGATATATCTAAACTTTTTGCCATTAATTTTGCTTGTCCTTACCGCAGTGTTAAAGCAGGATTCCGCGAAAACTGATTCACTATTCTTTTTTTATCTTTTTTGTTCACTTTTCCTATCGAGCCACGTTCTGATATATCATCGACATTTTAGCCACTTTATATCGCTGTATCCACTTCTGTACAAATGCCTTCGACTTTCTCATATATTTAGCAGCCGCTGATTGCGACATTTTGGGACCTTTCGGGTGGATGCAAAGGAACACAGCCTCGTAGCGCGACGCGTACTTAGCACTCATGGCGTTTAACGTGATTCTCTTTCAAAAGATCAACGACAACTGAATTTTTGTTAACAATGCATCAAGGAAAAAGCTTCCCTTGATCGGCTCGCGAAAGAATTAGAGCAAAATTTTTTATTACCTGTCGGTGAAGTCGACCACGCTCTATCTTGACAGACTGTATAAAAAAAAAATAATAAATTTATTTATGGCAGTAATATTAAAAATAAAATTGAAATCCAACAGCAGCTTAACAAAATTTTACTTATAAACGCTTATAGTTAAAACATACTTCAAGAATATAATTACACTCTGACAAAAAAGTATCTGGAAATTCTCATTTAAATTGCCCGCGTTGAGTATTTTTAAGTATTTGAAGTTTCTGTATGTTGGTAGGACTGTCCGTAATTACTATGCGAAACATGAGCGCGATCTGTCCACAAGTTTTTTTACGACAGCTGTTGAAACCATTGGACCTCACTGGTAGTCTGCGAATGTTACAATGGAAAAAAATATTGAACAAAGAGTTTGTCGCAAATTTTGTGTTTTGAACGAAATTTCGTGCGCTGACTCGTTGCGAATGCTGGAAAAGGCTTATGGAGGCTCTGTTTTATCGAAAACCCAAGTGTACGAATGGTATAAAGCCTTTAAAAACAGTCGGGAGATCGTCGAAGATTTGCTTCGTTCAGGACGACCGTCGACCTCTTCAACCAACGATAACGTCGAAAAAATCAAGGAAATCATGCTCAAAAATCGTCATGCCAGTGTTAGAGAGATAGCTCGTGATCTCAACATCTCTCGTGAAACCGCTCGTTTGATTTTGGTGAACCAATTGGGCATGCAGCGCGTCGCCGCCCGGCTCGTTTCGTTAGAGCTGAATTTTCTTCAAAAACAGCACCGTATGCAGGTAGCTGCAGATATGCTTGATCGTGCGAATTCAAATCCCACGTTCATGGAACGGATCATCACTGGTGACGAGACATGAGACTATAAATACGACACACGAATGAGCCAACAATCATCGGAATGGGTGGGAGAAAATGAGCCGAAACCGAAAAATTCTCGCAAAAGTCGTTCGAAAATCACGACAATGCTTATTGTTTTCTTCGATATTCGTGGTGTGGTTCATCATGCATTCGTTCCGCAAGGTCAAACGGTCAATAAGGACTTCTATTTAACTGTTTTGAGACGTTTGCGTGAAAATATTCGCCGTAAACGGCCGAATTTGTGGCAAAACAATGCGTGGATTTTGCATGACGATAACGCACCATCTCATCGAGCCACGATTATTAACAATTTTAAGACCAAACACTCGATAAATACCATCGACAAGCCACCTTATTCGCCTGATCTAGCTCCGTGTGACTTTTTTCTTTTCTCCAGACTGAAATTACCGCTCCGGGGAACCAGATTTGACTCCATAGACGCCATAAAAGAGAAAATTCGCAGAAGGAGCTGAAGGCCATCCCTGAAAGCGCTATAAAAAATGTTTCCATGATTGGAAAAAACGTTGGCACATGTGTATCGCTTCAAATGGAGCATATTTTGAAGGAGATTCAATAAATATTAAAGAAGCTCAATATTTTTGCGTTTTAGTTGAAATTTCCGGATACTTCTTTGTCAGAGTGTATTATACGACTATAACATTTATTTCAAAATAAATTAAAAAAAAAAATAATATATATGATAGAATAAAAATAATAAAATTGTGATATATAGATAAAATATTAAATAATAATATAATAATAAATTCATTTTTGGGAGAAATATTAAAAATAAAATTGAAAGCAAACAAAAGCTTAACAAAATTTTACTCAGCTTATAGTTAAAACATACTTCAAGATTATTATTATTATACAATTATAACTTTTATTTTAAAATAAATTTCAAAAAGAATATATATGTTGTAACAGGGTGGCAGATTTAACATTACCTGCCGCAGGAGCAATTAGCTTCGGGGGACGCGCAATCCGCAAAAGATACGAAAACGCCCTTTGCGCCCCTTTTAGGAAGCTAAAGCCTCGGACGACTTTGCTCCTGGGTCCAGGCTTGAGAAGCCAGTTTACGGACCCAACTTACCCGTTGCAACGCTGCGCAATCGTCGTTGCGCGGCTCGTGTGTCGTCCTCGCCTGGCTAGTTGAATCTCGGAGAGGGCAGTATTCGGGAGGAGAGCTGAAAGCTCCTCGTCGCGCAAATAATAAAAAGAAGAAAATGATAAAGGAAAAGCTAAATAAGTCAAACGAAAAATTAATAAAATTAAAAAATGTGAATAATCTATTGTTACCCAAAAAAATAAAAGTATAAAAAAAAAAATGACAGAAAAATCGATAATGTCAAATAAGGAAAAAAAGGGAAAAAAAAGAAAAGAGTAGATTATAATTAATAAAATAATTTAATAAAAAAGATATAATAAATAATTGATTAAATAAATAAAACAAAAGAATAGGAATAGAAAAAGGAAGGCCTCTCACTCGCGCGCGCCGTTTAAAGTACGGGTGCAAGAGAGAAGGATGCCGCACGGAGCCCGTTGGAGCGAGAGTGAGCGCTCTCCCACTCCTGCGCGCCGTGTCTAATGCGAGTACGAGAGAGACACGAGTCTCCCGTACTGCGCTGTAGGAGTGAGAGAGAAAGCGCTCTCTCACTCGTGTGCGCCTAGCCTTACGCGAGTGCGAGAGAGAAAGCGACTCTCCCCTGAAGCGGCGGAACTGCGTCGAGCAGAGCTTGAAGTCGGGCACGCTGGTCGTCCGTTACGTCGGCAACGCCGGCAGATGCTAGCGCACCCACGCCGGCAGCTATGCTGGCGACTTCCAGACCGACACTTACATTTGCGTCTTTAAAATGTAGACGATCGGTGTCGGGGTCCAAAACTGCGTGGAATGCTCGGATAAAATTAACTTCGACATAGCATTCCTCGTCAAGCAGAGGCATTATGGCAACCCTAATGTCATGAGTTAACCCCGCGACAGCGAAGGGCAACTTGACATGTCCCAACATCGGGAGGTGCCTGCCATCAGCGACTTTCACGCGTCCTGATTTGACTGGGATGAGCTCACGGTCTAGGGCATTGGCAATTTGCAAGCCAATAGGACCCATGACCGTGTTTGATGCTCCTGGATCGTGTAATGCGCGTAGGCGGTAACCTCCTACCGCCACCTGAAGCCACTAACGGGTCTCATCTTCAGGTTTATACACGCGTGCGACCTGTCCTGCGAGGGATAAGGCTTCTCGCAGGTCGGCGGGGGTCTTAGCGTGCTCCGTTAACGGTGGAGACGCCGAGCTGGTTATGGGGACCGTCAGAGACGAGTCGGTTAATTCCCCGCTTAACCGCTCTTCGACCCGTTTCCCGCACATTTGGGACACGTCCTTACCGTGTACCCAAGCTTGCCGCAGGTGTGGCACTTAGGATAGGCCCTTGTGGCACGGGGGAGACCTTCTTTGCTGTCGGCGCATTCTGGCGCTCGTCACGCTTCCCTTTGGGCGGTGGCGAGCTGCGCTTTAGCTTGCTTTCGCCTTTGCCTCTCGGGGAAGACCTCCTACTGCGGTGAGTCGGCTGGGGGGAAGTACTGGCAGATTTAAAATCTCGCTGCCAAGACTTCTGGTCGCCTAAAATGCGGGCGACCGTTGCCGCAAAAGTAGCAGCATCTAGCGCTGGGTGCGTCGCAGCGACCGCGCTGACTTTTGCCCTCGCCGGCTTGCCCTCTGCACTCGGTTGATGCTCGGTCCTTTGCCTTCGTGTCTCGGACCGAGGCTTATAGGCCATCTCGGGCAAGAGTGTGGCTTCAGGTGGTGGAGGCGGGCGGTAGGTTTTGCGGCACTCTAACGTTTGTTCCGCTTCTACCGCTAGGTCGAGCAGCGTCTTGACGCTGTCGACTTCTACCCGCCAGACCATCGATTGCAGCTCTGGCCGCAAATTACGATGCAGCATATCGAGCTGCTGGTCTGGGCTGGGCATGGGGGAGAGCTTGCGCATAATCGCGATCAGGCAGGTGATATAATCACGTACCGGCTCATCAACCCCTTGCGTCTGGCTATTCGCTTCGGACGCGAGCATCTGTTGGAACCTTCTGGAGGTTTCATACCACCGTCTTGCTGCTGCCTTAAAATCGGCCCAGCAAGACCACTTACTCTTTTCGTTGCGGTACCACGTTGCCGCATTGTCAGTGAAGAGTTCCGATAACGATGACAGAACCTCTTCTTCTGACAAGTTTGCCAGAGCTCGGCAGTCTTCCAGTCGAGCCAAGAATACATCAATGCTCTGATTCTTGGCTCCGGAGAAGCGGATTTGCCATTTCCGCACTATTTGGCCGATATCCCGCGACGATTGCCGCGATGAGTGCCGGATAAAGGTTTCGGGGCCTCCCACGCTCGCGGGATACGCAGAATTGCTGCCCGGGGCAAAAGTTGCCGCCGGACAGGGCCCGCCCTCCTTTGACACGCCATGCGGTGCTTGGCGTGCAGGTTGTGGGTTCGGGGTTGGCTTTGGGCGAGCACGTAGAGGTGTGCTGCCAGCCACAGGCTCGTCTGCGTAATGGCAAGTATATGTGTCGGCGAATTGTACCTGTGTTCGCAGACCTTCCGCTTCGTGACTGCTCGATTTGGCGACGAGCTCGTTCACTTTGGCCTTTAATACCCTAACCTCTGTGAGGAGGTTCGCCATCATTGCTGCGAAAGAGGCTGGCACACGGAACTGGTTATTATTTTCGCTAACTAGTGTGATCCAGCTCTCTTCGTGCCTGCCAGTGCCCTGAGCTTTGCTGTCAGGGTTAGCCGGCGTGCGATGAACATCTCGTCCAACCGGTGTATGCGTCTGGACTGGCTCATTGTCCAGTCTGAAGGACTCTGCAGTCGGAGTTTCAACTATTGTGTCCGGCTGCTGGGCTACTCCTAGCGTGTGCTCGAGGTTATGTTTAACCCTTTCATCGCGGAGGAGTAGTTCCCATGGGTGCTCCTCTGTGTCAGCGCCTTCTTCTGACATTAGTCTATTTATCAGGCGCTGACGTAGTTCGTTGCGGCGTACTACGGTTTGGGGATCTTGGCTCCCCTCTTCTGCGAAGTCCGCCGCTGTGTAATTCCCGAGCAGCCAGTTTTGTAGCCGGTCTGCTCGGGCGAACCTGCTGCCATCGGTGCGCAATTGGAGCTGGGCCAGGTTCTCCTCGAGCTCCCTTCCGTTCAGGGTTAAGGCCCAGTCCTCGATGGCAGCTAAAGTCCGTTCCGCCATAATGTTAACCGCCGCAATGAAGTGGTGCTCACTTTCGCTTATGTTGATTTCTCGCTACGGTGTTTGTGAGCACCAACTTCTGAGCGCTCACAAGGGGCTTATCTGCCTTTGGCTGTTGCTCTGATTTTGGTCTACTGACCGTTCACTTGGTGCTTTTGCCTGCGGAGATTCCTGATTTGACTATTTGTCAGAACAGGTGCGCTCTCGAGTTTCGGTTATCGAGTAGCCAAGCGATTTTGGCCTGCGTGAACTCTTTAGTTCTGTGCCAGCTGAATGAAAATTAAAACAATATTTTCAAACAACACAAGAAGAAAAAAAATTTTTAATTTTAAATATTTATTTGCTGGCCGGAACGATTCTTCTCCTTGCTAATTTACAATTTGTTTAGAGCTTGGAGAAGAATCCGTCGCTGCCTTGAGGGTGCTCAGAATATCAATATATACATTATTTAAAAAAAATAAATTTCTTCTTCCTGAAACAGACCAAAAAACAACAGAGAAAAGAATATAGTTTCTGAAAGCACTCTCAAGCCAGATTACTCGCTTGCTGTTGCGCAGGTCAGAAATCACCGCAGCCCTTGTGTGTGCTCTTGACAAAAAAGTACAATTTTCTACTTTTCACCCGCTATACCGGGAATGAGAGAAGAGAAAAAAAGAAAAAAAAAATATATTATAGTTATTTTATTTCACGCGTGCGGTTCGTGCTTCACGTTTTTAATTCTTACTACCTGCTCTCAGCTCCCTCTACACACGTTAAGGGCGCCAGTTGTAACGGGGTGGCAGATTTACCGTTTCCTGCCATAAGAGCAATTAGCTTTCGGGGACGCGCAATTCGCTAAAGGTATAAAAATGCCTTTCGCGCCCCCTTTTAGAAAGCTAAAGTCTCGGACGATTTTGCTCCTGGGTCCAGGCTCGCGAAGCCGGTCTACGGACCCAACTTACCAGTTGCAACGCCGCGCATTCGTCGCAAATAATAAAAAGAAGAAAATGATAAAGGAGAAGCTAAATAAGTCAAACGAAAAATTAATAAAGTAAAAAGAATGTGAATAATCTATTGTTACCCAAAAAAATTAAAGTATAAGAAAAATAAAATCGATAATGTCCAATAAGGAATGAAAGGAAAAAAAAGAAAAGAGTAGATTATAATTAATAAAATAATTTAATAAAGAAGATATAATAAATAATAAATTAAATAACTAAAACAAAAGAATACGACAGAACAAATTACAATCGACATGCACGAGGAGCGCAGGCGTTAAGGCGAATGTAAGGCGCGAAAACGGCTCCCGTGCGCAGCTTACTATACGAGTGCGAGAGAGAAAGAACGTCTTTCGCTCTACGCCTGTAAGAGTGAGAGAGAAAGGCCTCTTACTCGCGCGTGCCGTTTAACGCACGGGTGCGAGAGAGAATGATACTCTCCCGCATGGAGCCCGTTGGAGCAAGAGAGAGAGCGCTCTCCCACTCCTGCGCGCCGCGTCTACTGCGAGTACGAGAGAGACAACGAGTCTCCCGTACTGCGCCGTAGGAGTGAGAATAAAAGCTCTCTCTCACTCTTGCGCGCCTAGCCTTACGCGAGTGCGAGAGAGAAAGCGACTCTCCCGCACTGCTACCACTAGAGTGAGAGAGATACCGCTCTCTCACTCACGCGCACTTTAACCGGCGGAGGTTACTCCTACGCAAATAAAACAGAAAATTTACGCGCGAAAAATTACAGTTATAATAAACTTACGACGGTGGCTGGCCAGCCGCGCACGCCAAAAATCGAAATCAGGCCGCTCGTAGCGGGCTGCCGCTGCCGCCGAACGAAATCGTTGGTGCCGTCGCCTTGCTGCTACGCCCCTATGGTGTGGTGGCAGTGCCCTGTGTGCTGCAGATCGCAGCTACGCACCTGCACTAAAAAACACGACCGGGACGCGCCAAAACCTCGCGATAACGTAGCGCAAAAAACTTGTCGAGACGCGGGAAGAGGGCCCGCGTCCGAACTGTGAAAATGGCGGAAGAGAACCGCCCGAAAAACGCGGGAAGAAGCTAGCTGGCCTAGCCTGAACTCGCCTATCTTTTCTATACGGCACACGACTATTCTATCTATCGGCGTGTACCGTATTTTCCCGCCCGGGGCCGTCACGTTACCGAAATTAAACTCGGCTCGTGGACCGCGGAATCGCGCGTAATATAAACACGCGCGGAAAACGGAGTGTTCTCCGTGACAATGTACCAATAGAGAATATATAACTATATATTTTTATCATAACATTTTAAAATAAATTTTTTTCTTTATTTTTGAAAAATTAAGAATATTTGGGGATACTCAAAATTTAAAACTAAATAAAAATTACTAGTGAAAATTTTGATGAACAAATTATTTAGTTTACATAAAATTTTTTTTTTTTTTTTTGAAAAGATAAATAAATTTTATCATTAAATTTTTACTACTCTACAGCTACAATATGAAACATTTTTAATAACAAGGTAAAATATCAAATATTATGAAATAATTACAATTTATTGATATCAAATTACAGTTTGTGCATAAAAACATTATAATCAAATAATGGTATGAAATTGGTTTTTATACATTAAATATTATATATTAGAATTAAAATAGTTTAAGAAATTTCATAGTCAGATAATTTTACATTCTAAATTTTTATTTTTATGAAAATAATTCCTTAACATTCTATATGATATCGTTTTATTTAACTAATCTTGTGGAAGATACACATTACACTAACACAAATTTTCTCCATTGCGTCGCTGATATTATATGTTATTTTCATTCAAGCTTTGTGTTTAAAATCTATATGATAAATTTGATAATTCCAAATAGTCAACAGAATAAATAGTTCAAAATTTATAAATTATCAATTAATTTTTAAAAATCATCAATATTTAATATTTTTGACAATTTTGAAATATTTTGAACATCACAGCAATCTAATAAAACAATATGCAACTAACAAAAGCAAGATTACAAATTAAATAAAATTTCAGAAGTAAATATATTTTTGTATAAATTAAATATTGGGTTACTTTAACAAATATTTTAGAATTTTCTCTTTTAAGGGGGGAAATCACAGTAAAATTTTCAATTTTTTGAAAAAAATTTTTTTCTCTTAAAAGGTGCTTTAGGGTCTTAAAAATATACCAAATGATGGAACACGGCAAAAGTGTCCCAGTGCCCAAATTTTTCATTCTGCGGCAACGCTACTCAGGTATGCTTTCTCAGTACTTAAAACTTTAAACACGTTTTTCTCGAAACCACTTTTTTTGAGCTCGCCAAAGACATAACTCGAGCAAATCTTTACCGATCGACTTGAAATTTTGACAGTAGCTTTGAAATATCTCTTTCCACGGAGCTAAGTAGGATTTTTTATTTTATATGGCTTAGTTTTTTTTATCGAAGATTTGATGGCGTTTTTTTTTGTTAAAAATTTAACTTTATTTTCAAACATGCACCATTTTGTGAAAAATCAATACATTGAAAAAATCCTACGTAGCTCGCTAGCTGTTGTTATATGAAAAATAAAAAATTTTGGTTTTTTCTTCCAGGTCAAAAATTAAGGAGTCTATGTCTTCGGCCATTGACACGCTTTCAAAAATAGGCGCCTTGGGGCATATGCTGCGCAGCCGCCATTTTTAAATATTTTTTATTGAAAAAATTATATTTTGTACTTTTTCAGTATTGATATAAAACCTACTTTACAGATTTTCGATTGATACTTTTATTCAGCCAAAATTAATTCCCGAAAATATGCCTATTTTTTTGTGTGCTAATGTGATTTCCCCCCTTAACAATGAAATACTGTAATAAGGATATAAATTTCCCCCTTAAATATACACAAAATAAAGCAGATAAAATATTCCACAACTTTTAAAACGTTATATACTAGCACGTGATTTTCAAACAAATTTATTATAGGATAGAAACTTTACAAAACATTTTCTAGACTACCACTATTCAAACGAAATTGACAGTTCGCTAAAAGCCGCGTGGTAAACAAACCCACGTGGAGAGGAAATAAATCAAAATCAAACAAAAACGCGAATTCAGGACACACATGCGCAGCTACTTCTGAAATAGAAAATCATTATTGAAAGATTGATTAATCAAAAGCCCGCGAAATAACGAATAAACCGCCGAACGCGAAAAGATCAAATAGTTAATAACAAAAATTCATGATAACGCGGAAAATGGCAAACCAAATCAAGGAATGAACACTATACGAACCTGCATTGAAACTCGATGAGATGAGCAAACGCGAACAAAGGCTTCGCGCGCAGGAAACCAAATTTGAGAAACAGATGAAACAGGCGGAACGTAACTACTAAACCGCGATGCAAAAAGTACAGGAAACACTAAAAATTGAATGCGACCAAACTCACGATTTAAAAGAAAAGATACGCGAACTTGAAAGCAGGCAGCAACAAAATACGGAAGAATCAAACGAGGAAATGAACACAGGTGAAGCAAACTACGCGAACTAGAGAAACATAGATATCAACGAACAAATGAATGAGCTCGCGCGACAAATAGATAATTTACATAGAAGGATGAATTCACCAACACAAATGTATAAATTGCTTAATTCCGGACACGCAAGACCAAACGACCGTAACGTTATAACACCGTAATTAATGCAAGAATAATTACAAAGGATACCGCAATTTAACGGTCGAAATTTATTCGAATTTATGCGGGCAATAAAACGATTTGAGGACCAATTTCCTCTAACTTTACAACCGGAGAATACCGGTTTATTAAAAGTAAAATTGGATAACAACGTCGCCGCGGCAATGGTCATTCGTCAATACCAGGCCATCCATGAATTTATCACTAAATTAAGAAATACATTCATGACATTTTAAACATCGACATACTACCGGTCAATTGTGAAAACTTTCGATCAAAAATCATAACAACATATTGGAATATATCGGGCGAGTTACTGAATTACGAACCGCGATAGCAGATTGCATCTGTATGGAGAAAGACTATGACGAACTCACACCTCACTTGGAAACAAAATTAGATAAGGAAGCGATTGAAGAATTCTATTATCGATTGACTCCGGAATACCGCAATCATATGGGAAGCTGCGGCTTTGATTGAGAGTTGACCTTCGAAAGAGCCATTCGAGCCGAAAAAAGAATGCAAATGGATAATGAGACCATAGAAATCAGAACAATCGTGATAATTTTGTAAGAAGAGACATGCCGCAGAACAGAGAATACCGTGAAAACCATAGAAATCAGAATAATCGTGATAATCGAAATCAATACAACGGGCAAAATACTAGTCGCGACCTACGCAAATACCGCGATTCGCGAGAATTCAGAAGAAATTATCACACCAATAATCAAAATCAAAACCGAGAGCAGAATCTCAACCACAATCAAGAACAATACGACCTGAACGCAGAATGTAGGTACTGCAAAACACCGGGCCATTTAATAGAGAATTGTTACTCGAGAAGAAATAATGAAGCTAGACAAGCGGGAAACGGGGAAGCCGCTCGGGAAACCTCGGACGTAACACGGGAAACGGTGAATCAGGGACGTCCAGTCAATTACACGATGATTATCGAGAACTCGGGAACGTCCACTACTGCTACGCAGTAAACTCATTGGGAAGCATACCAATAATTCGCCTACACTCCGCAGATTTTATTGGCAAAACAACAGAAACTATGGTTGATACGGGTGCACAACCAAACGTGATTAAATTGTCGGCTTTAGTGTTATGTCTGAGCATAAGGCCTACAAAATTTTTCAACTTTTTCATTTTATTTCTATATTTTATTTTATTTATTTTATTTTTTCGTACTTAATTTTATTAAATCAAAGCCAAATTTGCACGAGAAATAGGATAAATATTCAAATTCCTGTTTTAAATTAATAACAACAATTTTTCTGTCTTAAATATTAATAATAAATTCACGCCATCTGAATGGAAGCAATGATTCAGCTCGTACTTGACTATTGCGCATGTGCAAGGCTCCGCGAAGAGCTTAAACTAGTGCAGCAAGTGTAAAACAGGCCTTTAGCGCAGCGTAAGTTTAAAACAGGCTCCGCGCAGAGCTTAAATTGGTTCACAATAGTTGTAAGCCGGAAACGAACCATTTTGCAGGAAGCTTTAAGATACATCGAAATTAAATAAAAACATATATTCGAAATATTATAATTGAATAATTAGATGACAACATATATAAAAAAATATTGTCTAAGAAATATTATAATTTAATAAAAATGTATATTATCTCAAAATTAAATGAAAAATATATAAAAATATTATAAATAATTAATTAGATGAAATATTATATAGGAAATATTATAATTTAATAAGAATATATATAAGCTTAAAATTAAATGTAAAATATATAAAAATATTAATAACTAATTAATGAGACAAGAATATATAAGAAATATTACATAACAAATATAATCTTAACGTTAAATGAAAAATATATAAAAATATTAATAACTGAATAATTAGACAAGAATATATAAGAAATATAATCTTAAAGTTGAATGAGAAATATATAAAAATAATTAATTAGATGAAATATTATATAAGAAATATTATAATTTAATAAGAATATATATAAGCTTAAAGGAAAAATATATAAAAATATTAATAACTGAATAATTAGACAAGAATATATAAGAAATATAATCTTAAAGTTGAATGAGAAATATATAAAAAAAATAATTAATTAGATGAAATATTATATAAGAAATATTATAATTTAATAAGAATATATATAAGCTTAAAGGAAAAATATGTAAAAATATTAATAACTGAATAATTAGACAAGAATATATAAGAAATATTACATGACAAATAGAATCTTAACGTTAAATGAAAAATATGTAAAAATATTATAAATAATTAGTTAGATCAAAACATATATAAGAAATATTATATGAGAAATATTATAATTTATTCTTATATAAATATTATTATTATTTCTTATATTAATTTTAAGAATTAAAAAAGGGATAAAAATATAAGTAAAATTTAGAAATAATATTTAAGCAGATGTAAAATAAATGGACATAAAACTTCATCTTTTATATATATACATGAACCTTACAAAAACAGATAGTTAAAATGACTATTTATTTTATTGAAAGCTAAAAATACATGCAAATGTAAGTGTAAAAAGGAAAATGATATAATTTCCAATCCTTTTAATCAACTAAAATATGTTGACTAATAATAATTAGAATATTCATAATATACTTACATTTACATAATAAAGGGAAAAACTAAAGCGAATGAATAACTTCAAGTAACAAGCAAAATGAACCTAATGCGAAACAAATTAAAATTGTAACAATCTCATGATGAAAGTCGAAAGTGTAATACCATTTATATTTGTAATATTTATTAATCATCTTATTAAATTTAAGAATTTTAATATTGTTAAAAAACTCAGCGAGGAAATAAATAAAATTCTTTGTGTAGCTTTGTGAATAATAAAGTATAAAATAATAAGATTGGAATGTAAAAACCAAACACAAAAGCGGATGCGATATTTCAAATAGACAAACTGTAATTCAAGAAATAAACACAAATCCAGATTATCAAAAACCAATTAAGATACTGTAATAGCAACATCCTGGGCACCAAAGAGCCGACTACGCGTATGACGTACAACCACTGCCATTGGACGATCAACTATAAGCCAGCCAATCACAGCGAGCCCCCGCTCCAAGCTGCGGCGCGGCGGCAAGTTACGGAGGAGCAGTCAGTGTTAGTCGACGGGCGAAGAAAAGTCAGTCTGAAAAAGGAGTTTGAAGGAGTCATCCGAAAGAAGTAGTTACTCCAAAGTATCACCACCAAACTGAGTGGTTACGCGCGCAATTTGTAAACTCGACTCTGTTTTACTTTAAAGTTAAAAGAATAAATTAAATTAAAATTCTAATTCCACGCGCAGCAATTATTTACAGAATACCAATCATTATTTAAGACTCGCGAGATCTAAAACTAACTTTCTTGGAATTATAAAATTTGGCACGAAGAATTGAATTTGTGTTTATTTAACTTTATTTTATTAGACTTTAAAAATTATAAAAATTTGAGATACAGGTTGAGGTAGTTTTATCCTTTAATAAATAGTTTTGTGCAAGTTAGGAAACTAGGACGAACAGAAATATCTTATTTTGATTTAACTACGAAGAGACGTCAACTCAGATTATCCGAAGGAAGGAAGATTGGAGTACACCGAGTCCCAATAAAGTCACTCACTTGTTGCCCGATACTTCCTTTGTCAGGGCTGCTAATACCAGCCTTACGCTTACCACGCCATCCCAAAGAAGATTGAACCAGAATTTCACCTCACTGCAAGGGCAGTGCAAAGATAAGTACAAAATAAAATCAAATTTTACGCATGTTCGGGAGCATTTTCTTACAAAATTATATAAAAATAAAGTTAAAATATATTAAAATAAATAATTTCATTTTTATTATATTAAATTAAAAATATATTAAACGAAAAATATATTAATCATACAAAACTTAAAAATAAAGTTAAAATAAATTAAACTAAATAATTTCAATTTTATTATATTAAATAAAAAATATATTAAACGAAAAATATATTAATCATACAAAACTTAAAAATAAGGTGAAAATAAATTAAATATTTATTGTATTAAATTAAAAATATATTAAATTAAAAGTATATTAAATTAATTAAATTAAAAATATATTAAATTAAAAGTATATTTGATTAATATATATATATATATATATATAAAAATAAAAGTGGTTAAAATAAATTAAAATCAATAATTTCAACTTTAAGCACCGGTGAATCAATTTAACCAAGTTTTCGCATTTTCTTAATTTTGGCGATAAATAAAAATTAAGTGGTGACGGCGCTGCCTTTTTTCCTTTCGAGTGAAAGAAATTTACATAAACCGAACAAACACGCGTGAATTTTGATAAATCTATATATATATTCGATGTTATCCGGGACGTAACATTAGCACCAGACGTTAAAATAGACGAAACATACACACCGCGTATAAACGGTATCGGCGGAACCTCTGAAGAAACAATAGGAGTAGTTGCGATCAGACTTCACGATTTTAACTGTAAGACACTTTTAATTACACAATTAACAAAAGAATCTCTATTACAATAACCAAATTTCATGAAAGAATTTATGGTCACTACAGATGTATCAAATTATGCAATAGGCGCTATATTCAGCCAGTTGCACAACGGCGAAGATCAACCATTCGCTTTTTACTCCAGTATATTAAAAAATGCTAAAATTAATTACAGCACCATAGAAAAAGAATTACTTGCAATGGTAACCGCAGCTTTCCAATTTCGACACTACCTTTTTGGCAGGAAATTTTCATTTTTAACCGACCACAAGCCTTTAGTATGGCTAGACAATTTAAAGGAACCCTCATCAAGATTGAAGAAATTTTATTTCAAGTTGAGAGAGTTTGATTATGCTATCATATACAAGCCGGGAAAAACAAATTTTTGTATCTGACGCATTATCTAGGAATCTACCCACCCAGGAAGTCGAGAAAGTATTCATCTGCATGGAGTCAGATGACTCGGACGAAATATACACACCGAGAATAACAAGTAGTACAAAGAGCAAAGATCATATATCCAAAATATCAACCGACACCGACTTGAACGAAGAACATGAAACAAATGCAAAAAAACGTCAATGAGAAACAATAACTGAAATTTCCGAAGTAGAAAACGTAACAAATGCCGACAAAAGCGAAGAAGAGATAAGCGAACGAGAATCTGAAATAGCTTCACAGAATTCGACAACCAAACAAACAGACT
This sequence comes from Chalcis sispes, assembly GCA_949987625.1. NCBI lineage: Eukaryota > Metazoa > Arthropoda > Insecta > Hymenoptera > Chalcididae > Chalcis > Chalcis sispes. Next base: position 36,846,551 of record OX465097.1, read on the forward strand.
TATCAGAGGAAATAATGGATCAAGTGTCCATACCATGTGATGTAAACATAGATCGAACACGTAGACCCAGACCATCACCTAATATTATTGAAACTCGGGACGGAATTTCAACTCATAATGATAACAGAATATTATTCGTATTAAGCAAAAATGAGCCACTGTGTGAAGGAGCATTGAAAACCCAAGAAGAAGGAATGTTGAAACCTCAGTCGAGACCCGGCATCGGCACAGTAAACACCTATTCAGTTCGCAACAAAAAATATCTTTTAATCACTCTAAAACAAGATCGAAACATACGCTTTAATGAAGATACACTAGCATAAGCCTTCGGCAACATAAAAGACTTTTTGCAGAAAAATAAATTAAAAACAATCAGAGTCGCGGAAACAAATGAGATAGACGACGTAAGCTGGAATACTATTTTGCAACACCTGAAGGTCGTGTTTGATCAATGCAAAGAAACCAAGCTAATAATTTTTAAGGGACTTGTTGAGACACCACCAGTAGAAGAACGAGACGAAATAATAAGGCTTATTCATGGATCTACAACAAATGGACATAAAGGTTTTACATAAACATATAATCGATTACGCCAAGATTTCTACTGGACCACACTAAAAAGAGACATACAGGAAAAAATCGCAAGACGCAAAGTATGTCAATTGAATAAATTAACACGTCGTAAAATAAATCAACCTATAATTCTTACTGACACACCTGGAGCCGTGTTTGACCGCGTAGCATAGATATAGTGGGACCACTACCTAAAACAAAAGGTAACTTTTTGTATTTATTGACCATGCAATGTTTATTAACTAAATACGTAGTCGCGGCCCTGCTGACAGCCGCCGATTCGCAAAAAATAGCTGACGCATTTTTAGGAAAACTCGTTTAACAATACGGTGCACCACGCGCCATGTTAACCGATCAAGGGGCAGCATTCACGAGTAGCTTAATAAAAAATATCGCGAAAATATGTAATATTAAACAAAGTACAACAACAGCATATAGACCACATAGCAATGGCTCTATTGAACATATGCACCACGTATTAAAGGAATATTTTCGATGTTACGTAAAAAACGAAACGACATGGTACGAATGGCTAAATACCGGCGCATTCGCGTATAACAAAAGTGTACATGAGGGCACACGTTTAACCCATTGCAAATGTGTGTTCGGAAAAATTGTACGAACACCAAACGCAAAACAAATAACCGAAAACGTTAAAGATAATACATATTGTCAATACTTGGAAAAACTAAAAGAATATTTAATCAATAAACAAAGAAATAGCGCAAATTAACTTAAAAACGCGAAGGTAAAATCTAAATTATACTATGACAGGAATGTAAATCCATGTGCATTTGAAGTGGGAGATTACGTACTCCTTCTTAAAGAACCAAAGAAAGGACCCTTCGATGTCGAATATACAGGTCCGCATAAAATATTGCGTTTTGTAAAACATGGAAATGTCGAAATCACGTTTAGAAATAAGACACGAATTGTACACCTTAATAAGCTTAGATTAACTAGATTAAGATCACCCAGCGAGATCGAACCAAACATAAATGAAAATGAAATTGCAGGTATCGCAACGAATAATGATGATGATGCGCAACAGCAGAACGACGACATCGTTGAAGCTCTTCATATGCTTTTTGATACTACAAATGACGGATGCGCTCACGGCCTATGATTGTGGATCTACCAACACACCGAACATAACGACAATATCACTAAGAAACATAGGTAAGTGCGAGTTCAATAACCTGCTTCCAAATAATGTTAACAAGTTCATTCAAATCATTCAATACACGGATTTCGAACCCGTGCAGATTTGGCAATGTAAAATTAAAGTAAATCGTAAAATTAAATATTGCGGAATGCATTCACACATAAGCGATGTTAAGGGGGGAGATGCAACGTATTGGCAATACACATCGAGAGAAAACTGCATCGATATGCACAGACACGGAGAAACACAAATAGGAGACGTGAAAATCAACAGATTAACGTCAAACTCTACAAACTATCATACGATTACAATTGCAGGCAGCATAAACGGTGACGGCACCTGTAAAGGCGCGCAATATTCAGGAAACACGAACACATACGATAACCTAGTAGTTACACTAAAACTCGAAATATCACTTTTTGATCGCGAGGCAACTCTGAATAAAGAAACTCATAGTTTAATAATGAATTCCGGAACAAGGTGCGAATATGAGAAAGGGGAATGTATAGACGACAACGGACTGCGCTCATTCTAGAACCCGAAACCTAAAAGAGAGTGCGAGATCAATCGCTACGCGATACTGTATACAGGAATTAGTATAAAAATAGTGGATAACATGACAGTAAACGCACCAGTGGTATTCTTCGCAAACAAAACGGATGGAACGAAATTTGCTTTCACGATAACTAGGGAAAAACAAGTATGTGGTTACCGCCTATTTCAGACAGAACAAAGTAAAACTCCATTTATGAAACCGAAATCAACCAGCCATTCCCTACTACAACCACAGTAGACGTGCACGACGTAACCCTGACAACATACTTTAACACAAAACTAATGTATATCACGAAACATTGGCAAAACGAGATAAATAACTTCTATCGAGACATTGTGGCGCACCGATATAATCTGGAACGAGGAGTATTACTTAACTCATTAGCACTATCGTCGCTCAATCCAGACGAATTCGCATACTCAGTAATGAAGGCACCAAGGTACATGGCCGTAATAGCAGGTGAGGTGGCACACCTCATACAATGTACGCCTATACTTGTGAAATTCAGACGAACAAACTATACGTGTTACCAAGAAATCCCAGTCACACATAAAAATCAGTCATTTTTCCTCACACCAAAGTCTCGTATACTTACGAACAAATGAACACAACGAGCATGCAACGCCTTACTACCCACAACTTTTGAAATAGATGGAAAATGGTACAAGTTAACACCATCGATAGCAGAGACAGTAATACCGGAGATTCTGCAACCACTAAACATACCTACATGGAAATACACGGATTTCGGAGATTTCGTAAATAATGGAATCTACACAGAAAAGGACTTGGAAAACCTTCGAAATGTTGTAATGTTCCCGGTGGAAAAACCAGCCATACTAAATCAAATTGCTAGACGCATATTAGGAGAAGACATAGAAGATGTCTTATTCGACGCAGGAAATTTGTTGAACGACAAAACATTCGACAAAATCATTCATTCATGCTTGGATATTATTTCTAAATTCTACTTATATTTATATTCTTTTTTACTTCTTAAAATTGATCATTATTTCTTATGAAGGTTTTCTATAATGCTATATAACACATCGTTCAATAAGTCCCGAGACTAACCCAGAGATGGTGCTAGTAGTACCAAACTGGCCATGTTTCCATAGAGTGCGAACTTTTACATAAAACGTGTAAAGATTTCACGTCGATCGGATCACAGACAGCAGAGTTATCGAGGTTAGAGTAAAGTCACTTTGTAATTTGTTTGAAAAATGGAAAAAGCAAGTTTCGCGTGTTGATAAAAGATTGTTTTTTAATGGGTAAAAACACCGTAAAAGCCCAACAATGGCTTGAAATACATCACCCGGACTCCTCTCCATCCAAACCAACGATTTGTCGTTGGTATGCTGAGTTTCAACGTGGTCGTACGGACACAATCGATGCGGAACGTTCGGGTAGACCATTGCAAGCCGTCACACAGGAAAATGTGAGTGAAGTGTTAAAAATTGTAATGAAAAATCGCAAAGTGAAGGTCCATGAGATTGCAGAAATAACACAGATATCATCTGGAAGCGTATTTACAATCCTTCATGAAAAATTGAGCATGAAAAAAGTTTTTTTCAAATGGGTGCCACGATTGCTTTCAGTGGAACAAAAACAGCAACGAGTCGACGAGTCAGAGAGCTGTTTATCGCTATTTACTCGCAATAAAAAGGATTTCCTGCGTCGATACGTGACCATGGATGGAACATGGATACATCGTTTCGCTCCGGAGTCGTATAAGCAATCATCTGAGTGGCGCATAACTGGTGAAAGCCGCCCAAAGCGTTCAAAAACGCAGCAGTCTGCTGGCAAAGTCATGGCGTTTGTTTTTTGGGATACACATGGCGTGATTTTCATTGACTACCTAGAAAAAGGTAAATCGATCAACAGTGATTATTATATTAACTTGTTGGTACGTTTGAAGGAGGAGATCGCAGCAAAACGACCGCACATGAAGAGGAAAAAAATCCTTTTTCACCAAGACAATGCACTATGCCACAAGTCCATGAAAACAATGGTAAAATTGAACGAATTGGGCTTTGATTTGCTTCCCCACCCCCCGTATTCGCCAGATTTAGCCCCCAGCGACTACTGGCTCTTTGCTGATCTCAAAAAAATGCTCCAGGGAAAAACATTTTGGCTCGAATGAGGAGGTCATTACCGAAACTCAAGCCTATTTTGAAGCAAAGAATAGATCCTTCTATAGACATAGTATAGAAATGTTGGGGAGGCGTTGCAAAGATTGTATCACTCTAAAAGGAGATTAAATTGATGAATAAAAATGATTTTTGAAAAAAAATGTTGTTTTCGTTGTTAGCCTCGGGACTTATTAAACGATGTGTTTTATGATTTCATATGTCTTTACTTTATATATATATTTTTATTGTGGTTTTATATAATTTTATATAAGTATTTTTATATATTCTTATGTACTTCTGTTACCAATTTTATATTTTCTTGTTGTGTTATTACATATATATTTTCATTCAATTTTAATCTTGTATATGTTCTTATTAAATTATAATATTTCTTATGTAATATTTCTAATCTTGTCTAACTATTCATTTGTAAATTTTTTTGAATATTTTTTATTTAATTTTAAGATTATATACACAGTGTGTCTCATGGACAACGGAACTTTTTTAAAATAAAGACAAAAACTTAATATTTCGGCAAATCTCCTTTATTTTATTCAAAATAGTCTCTTTCCGCATCAATACAACGTTTCGCACGATCAATTAACATATCGAATGAGTTTTTGAGATCATTTTTATCTATCGACTTTAGTATGTCGGTCGTCACTCTTTGGATGGCCTCTACGGCGGCATAAGGTTTTCCTTTTATAGGCAAGTGCAATTTTGAGAACAAGTAGAAGTCGCACGGAGCCAAATCCGGCGAGTACGGTGAATGATTGATGGTTAAAATGGAATTTTTGATCAAAAAATCCGTGATCAAGTTTGATCGATGAGACGGGGCATTATCATGCAACAAACGCCAGCTTTGGCCGTACACGACGAATACGGCTGAGCAAACGCTTCATAACACCAAGATAAAACGCAGAAGTAATTGTTTGACCAGGTGAAACGAATTCACGATGATTAATACCCTCCGAATCGTAGAAACAAATCAACATTGTCTTAACTTTTGACTTTTCAAGACGACTTTTTTTCGGACTCGGCTCGGTTGGGTGCTTCCATTCAGCACTTTGACGCTTGGTTTCGGGATCATATTAAAACCACCATGTCTCGTCACTAGTCACAATTGAATATTTCAAGTTTGGGTCCTTCTTTGATTCTTTAATCAAATCCTTACAATGTTGAATTCGGAGCAATTTTTCGTAGTCGGTCAATTTGTGTGGAACAAAGCGTGACCAGACCTTTCGTAGATTTAAATGATCGGTCAAAATGCGATGAATTGAATTTTTGGACATATTCGATTCCATTTTCATGTATCGCAATGAAGATTTTGGCTCATTTTTTATAAATTCACGCACTTAATTTAATGTTACTTTGAGTAACCACGGTATTCGACGGACCTGAATGTTCGTCGTCCTGAATGTCTTCACGACCTTCCTGGAACCGCTTATACCACTCATACACTCTGGTACGGGATAGACAATTATTGCCATAAACTTGTTTCAGCAAATTATGCGTCTCAGTAAAGGATTTACCGAGTTTAAAACAGAACTCAATATTTGCTCTTTGTTCGAAGTTGATTTTTCGACTGATGCCACAAACACACTGTCACTTTGAGCGCGATATTTTGGTTTTCATTGAACCAAATGTCATACAATTTCGACAGGATATCAGTTAAGAATGGACCTTTCTATTGCTAACATCCACCAATAGGTGGCGCCATTATAAATCGATGTTTTGAAAAAGTTCCGTTTTCCATGGGACACACTATGTATATCTTGACTTTCGACCTCAGCAGCGCCTACCACCAGATACGGCTAAAGGAGGAGTCGAGACCAATCACGGCATTCACCGTGCCGGGACTCGGACTCTTCTAGTTCGCCAGGATGCCGTATGGTCTGAGTTACGCTGGAGCGACCTTCCAGCGACTCATTGACATGGTGATAGGCCCGGAGCTTGAGCCGTTCCCGTTCTCCTACCTTGACGATGTGATCAACGTCACGGAGACGTTCGGGGAACACTTGCAACGGCTCAAGCACGTGTTGCGACGCATTTGAGCGGCCGGTCTCACGATTAACCGCGAAAAGAGCGCATTCTGCGAAGATGAGGCAAAATACCTCGGGGTGCTGGTGAACCGGGAAGGATTTCGCCCGGATCCAGCAAAAGTCGCTCCTATGATCGACTTCCCAGCACTTAAGAATCTGCGACAGCTGCGCAGATTCCTAAGCATCGCGTCGTGGCATCGCAAGTTCCTGAAGGGCTTAGCCACGATAGCCGATACGCTCAGGCGCTTGACAAAGAAGGGCTGGCGCTACGAATGGAGAGAGGAGCAGCAAGCTGCCTTCGAGCACGTGAAGGCCCTGCTAGCTTCTGCTCCGATACTACAAAGTCCCAGTTTGACAAGGAGTGCGTCATTCAAACGGACGCGAGTGACACGGGAGTCGGAGCCGTGTTACTCCAGGTCATCGATGGAGAGGAGCGACCGCTAGAGTACGCGAGTCGCACCTTGAGCCCAGCAGAGAGGAACTACAGCGTCACTGAGAGGGAGTGTCTCGCTGTAGTCTGGGCCATCGAGAAGTTCAGGCCGTATGTGGAGGGCTATGAGTTCAGGGTAATAACTGACCATAGCAGTTTACGCTGGCTCCAGTAGCCTCCACAACCTGACCGGGAGGCTAGCACGGTGGGCCTTAGAGCTACAAGGCCACCGCTTCGCCATCGAACATCGGAAGGGGGCACTGAATCACGTGCCTTTTCCAGGATGTTCGAAGAAGAGGGTGCGTGCCAGCCATAGCGGCCTTAACCTGGGCAGAAGGTACCACGGATGAGTGGTACCTTTGATTAGTAAAAGAGGTGCAGGAGGAGCCCTCAAAGCATCCTCGCTTGAAGCTGGTTGGAGGTCAGATATACAAATACGACCCCAACTCAGCCATCGAGGATACCCTAGGAGACGCGACGAGGCCTGGAAGGTCGTCGTCCCCGCCGAACGGAGGAAGCAAGTCCTCCAGGAGTGCCACGACGACCCTACAGCAGGACATCTGGTTCGCGAGAAGACGCACTCCAGGGTCACGCGGCAGTACTACTGGCCGAAACTGCCAGACTGTGTGGCGGATTAAGTCCGCAGGTGCCAAGTCTGCCAGCAGTGCAAGATGGAGCAGAAGGCTCCAGCTGGCTTAAGGGGTCTGTCTAGTAACTCACTTTTGAAAGAAAAGATTGGAAGAAAGTCAACTCTTCGAACAATCTGAAGGAATTTTGTACGGTCCAGGCATCGCTGACTAGGTGTAAGTAATTTTTTTTTAAGAATTTCATGTAAAAAAAATTTAAACGCGTTTTTCTCGAAACAACGTTTTTACTCGCCTTGTTGATGAAATTTTCGAAACTACTCGACCGATCCTTATGAAATTTGAACCACATATTCATTAAACCTATCGCTATGTCCCCTATAAATTTTTTTCAAAAATTTTGAATTTTACTATATTTTTTTTTCAAAAATCGGCGAAAAAAACCGGTTTTTTGAAAATTTTTTGTTTTTTCTTCACCATTTTTTTATTTTTTTAAATAATTGAATAAAATTCATAGGGAACATAGCCATTGTCATACCGAACCTAAAGCACTTTGATTTTTTTGTTTCAGACAACACAGCTCCGAGATTTTATCAACAAGGCGGACCTACCTACTTTTCGAGGTGTTGCGTTTGGCTGACGTTTTTGGTCATAATACATGTATAAAATAAAAGAAAAAATTTTTTTTATGTATTTCAAGAGTGTATTTACTAAGCCTAATAACTTTTATATCATTACCTTTATCCAGTATCCCAAGAAATAATCACGAAAATCGCGTTTTTTTCGGCGCGAGCTACTAGACAGACCCCTTAATGGGCAGGAGGCTCATCGAGCGGCCATCGCAGGTAGTAGCTGCCGACGTGATGGGGCCATTCGTCCGAAGCTGCAAGGGCTTCGAATACATCCTGGTCTTCCAGGATCTATTCACGAGGTGGGTCGAATGTGTCCCGCTTCGGAAGGTGAGGGCCGAGGCCGTCCTCAAGGCCTTTATTGAGCGTGTCGTGCTCCGATTCGGTTCGCCAGAAGTACTCCTGACCGACAATGGGACGGAGTTTAAGAACCGGATCGTGGATGGATACCTGGAGAAGCACGGTATCCATCATTCCACGACACCAGCCTACCATCCGCAGGCGAATCCTGTCGAGCGGGCCAACAGGACGATCAAGACGATGATCGTGGCCTGCTTGGAGGAATTGCACGATCGTTGGGATGACCACCTGTATGAAGTGGTGTTCGCCTTCAACACGGCTGAGCAGAGCGCCGTCGGAGCGAGCATGGCGCTCAACTACGGCCAACAGCCCGCCCCTCCAAGGAGCGAAGCCCGCACGTCACGCGAGGCTTCTGCGCAGGTATTGCAGAAGGAAGCAATACGGGGCTGGGCAGAGAGCGTGCGGAAGCTACTGGAGCTTCACGCGCGCGCCTCCGACATCTCATCCAAAGAGCAGGAGAGGCAGGCGCGCTATTACGATGCGCGCCGCCGAGAGCTCTCCTTTCATAAAGGTGACTGGGTGTGGAAGAAGAACAAGGTGCTTTCTTCCACAGCCCAGAGGTTAGCGGGGAAGCTAGCCCCCAAGTTTGCAGGGCCTTACATGGTCAGTAAGGTCCTAGGCAGCAATACGTACGAGCTGAGGGACGGAGATGAGTGTACCATCCGTCCCGTACACGTGAGCCAGCTCAAGAAGTACGTAGCTGCACAACCGTCGTCACCAGAAGAGGACGAGAGTACGACGAGCCGTACTCTCGACGCGGCGAGGCCCCTCCTGACGAGCCAACCAGGAGCAGGCCCGATCCCCAGCGGGGGACCCTCGAGTGCGTGGCTGCTGTGCCGGCCAGGAAGCGCGGTCGCCCACGAAAGACGGTCTGCGTCGTGAGGCGTTCCACAGCGAATGTAAGGGAGCCACCGTCGACCGGGGAGTGACCAGCGGTAGGTGCGCGCGCTAAGCGAGGCCCGGGAAGGCCACTGGGTAGTAAGAAGGCGAAAGGCGTGAGCGAGAACGCCCCGACTTCGCCTCGCCAAACACGCGCGAACTCGTAGTCGCCATCCCGACCTGAGCCGAGGGAAGGCATTAGTATAGTAGCTGCTAGTCGAGGCCTAGCAGCGACTGGGGGAGGGGTGTGACAAGTGGCTTATAGAGACTAAACCACCTGCCATAGGCGATAGAAAGAGAGTTCGCGGCGTGACTATACGCGGCGCCATCGATCGCGACGCGGGAAAAGGCGCTATCGATCAAGGAATCGATAGCGCTACGCGGGAAAAAGGATAGGCGAGAGGGGAAGGAGGAGCCCTCCCCTTAATCCTTCTTCTCGTATAAGCCGTCCAACCAGCCGCACGTGCTTTGAGTAAGATACGTTTTTCGCGAGCCTGAAAGACTTTTCCGCAGCGATCCGCAGCAGTAATCGAGAGCGATTCCGCGATCAAAGATTGTTAAAGTAAGTGGCCACTCGTTAGAATAATTAGACCGTGAGTAATTATATGTAATTTTCCTGACGCGTGTGCGATCGCGTCAGGCATATATAGATATAGCAGAGTTACGCGCGAGACCGCGTAACTGAAACTCGATTAGGCCGTGCGAGTGCGAGTGAGAGGATCGATCTCTCTTTCGCACTATCATAGAATAGGCGTACGAGAAAGAGAAAGCCACTCTTACTCGTACAACCTGCGAGCACGCAGTTGAGCGAGAGGAACCAGCTCTCTCGCTCAACCATAGACTACAGCATCGAGTGAGAGTAAGAGACGCTCTTACTCGAGCAGTCACGAACTACGGCAGTATAGAGGGGGAACTGCTCTCTCTATATCTGCCGTCCATAGACTACACGTGTGTGTACAGCCGCGTGAAGCGAAAAGGGTGCGCATGCGCAGTGCGCACCTCGAGAATTAGTATTGCGCATGAGGCAATACTAATTGCTCTTCGCGGTAAAAGACCTCTCCGCTATGATTTATCAATTTTTGTATAGTTTTGCTTGTTTTTATTTATTAAATCCGCATTTTAGCACTGAGTCGGTGCGTTCTTATTTTATTTCCCTACAGCGTCCCTATCGCGAATACCGCCGCCTCCGCGGGTGTGCCAACCGGTTGTTGGCACACATCCTGAGCAGCCGAACCCGGTGGGATCAACACCGGCCGCGGGGCCTTAGGCAAGGCCCCCACACACACAAAACAAGAAAAGCAGGACCAGAGGAAGGTCCTGCGCTGCTAACGGGCGGAGATAAATTTACCCCGTTACACTTAATTTTAAAAAATACTTTACACTATAGAAGAAATTTTCAATGTATAATTAATACAAGTGTATATGGATTACCATGCAACTTATGATTCAAATTTAAATCTTAGTTCTAGAAGCGTTGCGTAGCGTAATTGTTAGGGTGTCTGCTTCAGAATGCGTAGGACCCGGGTTCGATCTCACCGTAGGTCAAACATTTTTCTGCGTTTTTTTCCGTAAAATAATGTGTAAAATAACATGTCCGACAATGCGATTAAATATAATGCGTATGTTGAAATGATGTATAATCATAGTAAAAAATTAAATTCTAAAATATATAAAATACTTAATTAAAGTTTTTATGAAGGTTTTAAAAAAGTATTTTAAAAGGTTTCATCAACTACTTTCAAAAATGTTTTTTTTAGTGTTTCTGTAACTTGTATAGAAATGTTTTTAAAACTTGTATCGAAAGGTTTATAAAAGGAGCTAGAGAACGTTGCTGAAGGGTTTAAAAACAGACATAAACTCATTTTAGAAACATTTTATGAAAGCTTTTAAAAAGGTTTTTATCCTTTCATGAAACATTTTAATAACATTCTAAAAACCTTTCGATCTGTGCGGTTTTCTACACTTATTTCTACGTACATTTCTACACTGATTTCCACATAGATATTGACACTGTATCCCACGTAGATTTCTACACTGATTTCACGTTGAAACCAACGTGGTAATCTATGCGGAAATCCACGTAAAAACCTACGCGAAAATCTACGTGGAAATCCACATACAGTGTGTTATTGGACTGATTTTAGTGTAGATTTCTATGTAAAAATCCATGTGGATTTCCATGTGGATTTTCTGGTGGATTCTTGCAACTGGGTAAGAATTAGATTATGTGCTCATTGTATTACTTGTTAATGAACGTTTTTAGAAGGTGTGCAAATGAATTAACAATTATTCTCGTTTTTTTAGCGTGTTGCACTATAGCTTGTTTGTATAGGGACAATTCGCGCGTTTTAAACGGGACATAATCTTCGTGCGATCAGCTGTTAACAATCATTTGATTCTTAAAGATTAATAATGAATATGTAATAACAATCGAGCTACGTGTTTATTATTGTAATAATTGTTAATGAATGTTTTTAGAAGGTGTGCAAATTGATTTAAGAATTATTTTCGTTTATTTAACGTGTTTTGTTATTGAAAAATTTGAATGTTGTATTTTTCGCGCGTTTTAACGCAAGCTTGCTGGTAGACATACGTCTGTGCGCATGCGCATAATTTAAAATTCTGGTGAAAATTCTTTTTACGCTCTTTTCTTTATAATAATTAACAATTTATAAGATTTTATGAGTGTGCAAATTGAAGTGATCAATAGTTAATAATTTAACGTGGTGTGCGAATTAAAAGAGGTTATATTTTTTGAGATATATGGTCATTTGCATGTATGCATATTTTCCACTTGTGCTTTTTGTAAAAAAAAAAATATGATAAGTGTGCAAATTAAATAATTGGCATAACGGAAATGTGCAAATTAAAAGACGTGATTTGGCATGGTTTTTTATTGCAAAATGAACTATTTGCAGGCTGGGGTATAGTAGGTATTTCGTAGGCTGTGAGCGAGTCGCATAGATTTATATATTAGACTGCGCGTGCTGTGAAAGGTTTTGAAGACAACTTTAAAGGACGGAGATAGCTTGAGAGGCGTTTTGTCTCTCTCGCTTGGCAGGAAGAGTGAGGAGGCTGTTAAGGGGAAAGTGTTCCTTCCCCTCGTCTATTTGTTATGGTTACTTATATTATAATGTCCTTTTCACGTAGTCAGTCCAAAGAAATAATATACATTGAGTGAGCGAGGTATGGGAGCTCGTGTAAGTGGAAATGTCTTACTGAAAGAAAGAAAAAGAGAATCAGAGGCTCCTTTTTCTTTCTCTGTCTACTCGCGTTTGATTGGTTATTGACGACTAGCACTGCTGTGAGGGGGGAAAATCCCGCGAGCTTCAAAGATCATTCTGCAATCAGCTTATGTATAATACACATATCTATTTATTTTGAGCATAGAGAAACCCAACAAATAAACGAAAATGACAATATATTGCATTTTATGCAAGAAAAAGTGTATTGCTTACGACAATACTCGGAGTTTTCACAGGTAAGTTTAATATTACATCTACAGATAAATTTGTAAAACATTGAATCTTGAGGTTAGTTTTTCGATTAAGTGAGCCTTTATTTCTAATGAAATAACATTGTTATTTAATTGAAAGAAATTTTTCAAGCTTTTGTATTTTAATTATATTCATTTTATAGATTTCCAGCCAATCATGATGTTAAGGCATGGATGGAAGCTATTGGAGTATCAAGCATGTTGAAAAAATCTTCCATTTGTAATGATCATTTTGATATAAAGTTTTATCACCAAACTGACGGCTGTAATCATCTAAGACGACTTTTAAGTAATGTAGTTCCTTCCGTAAATTTATACTATAGATCCAGTAAATCTTTACAGAACTCAAATCAAACCGACAATAATATTTCAATAGTTAAAGATGAAAATGACTCAAAAATTTTGTACTTTCAGTGTCAGGATCAAATGTATTTATATTTATTAATCAAAGCAAATATTTACATTCGCCGTACCATATTGTATTGTTATTAACTGTAATACGCATACATATTTTCAGGAACAAAATCAATGACTTTAAACAGCATGCCCAAAAAATTGATAATAAGTTCTCTACTTCTCCGTTGTAACCTAAAGTATTGAATAACCTAACAAATTCAAGTGAAATTGTCTTATCAACAAAAAACTCTAATAATTGTTCACCGAGTATATCGTCACCAGCAATAGTTCATAAATTGTTAGAAAACTTATCCAATAAAAAGAAAATTTTTGATTCAACTATGAATATAAAAAGGTACATAATTTCAATTTTAATAGTGATTACAAAAATATTTAATATGAAATTTATTGCATTTATAGAAAACAGTCATCGAATACTGCGGAGTGTACAGAATCAAAAAAAATTCGTTTCAAGATGGTGTACAATCTTTTGTTATAACGAGTGACTTTTTTATTTCTGATAATAAATGGAATATTTTCTTAAAATATTGTGCAGTTAAAAATCGACAGAGTAACACTCAGAAACGTAGAAGTAACGGACAAGACAACAAAATAAGAAATTTCAGTGAAATAACGGCTACGCTAAAAGAAGAAAAAGCATATTCTGCAGCAAATTATTTCAAGGTTTTTAAAAATTTTTTTTGATGGAATTTTGATGGAAAAAATGGTGGTATCAACATTTTATTAATTTAATGAAATTATGAATTGCACATACAATAAAAGTACTAATCAAAAATTGCAGTGATTGAATATAAATGTGACAATTTTTTACTTTGTTGCAAGAAGAAATTGTAAATTTATATGAATATTTAGTAGCCATATAAATGAATAATTTCTAATTGCATTTTGTAAAAACTTATCATTCCTTTATAATTAATCGCATGTATGTTACATATATACATATAATTGTAACAAAAATACTTTTCTAATGTCTTGCACGAAGAATTCAATGTAAATTTTATTTTTGATTAAACATTTCTAAAATAAAATTGATATATATTCTTTTGCTCTCGCATCTAGCTATATACATTAAGGTGGCTCTCTACTGATGAAACTTAATAATAAAATAATTTCATTTTTACTCCTAACATATTACTATAAAATGTACCTTTTTTAAATTTAAAATTTTTTTTTTCAACATATTTTCTTTTTTATATGAAAATATAATAAAAAAAAGTAGAAAAAATAAAAAAATATAAAATACTTCATGCGCAAATATTTTTCCTTTCAATAAAATGTTTCTTATGTCATAATCAAAAACTGTCAGATTTTAGAATAAAATAATCAATTAATGAAAATTTTAAATGGTTTTAATTGTCTCAAGCAATGAGTTCATGTCACTTTAATTTTTGTTGCAATTATTCAAGATGAATTTTTATATAAAAGTCAAAGTTTCTTAATTTTTGCACTATACACTTTTAAAAATTTCAATTTAACATTTTTTTCGAATTCGGCACAATATTAATATTTTTTTTAATTAATTGGTTTTATTTTTACTGAACTTTACTTTTCAGCTCAAAAAAAATATAATACTCGTGTACACAGTAATTGTTTCTAAATTCGCAAAGGCGTAAAAATTCGAAAAAATTTTTGATTTTCGGTGTTCTAAAAAAATTTTGGCAGACTATTCTATTGCGGATTTTTGTTTCTTAATAATTACATTTACTTTTTTATTTACTAAAATTCTTTTATTTTCATGCAGGAATTACCTAGTCATGTAAAAGAACTTATAATTTGCATGAAGGATAAAAAAAAAGTATCAGCACCTTTTCCACCAAACTTAAAAAATTTTGCTCGCGCTTTATACTTTCACTCTCCAGCTGCTTACGAAACAGTAAGAAATCAATTTATGAAATGTTTACCTTGCAAACAAACTCTCAATAGGTGGTATTGTTCTAAAAACTACGATCCTGGTATTTGTCAAGAAATTATTAACCATGTGGCATCCTTGGTACAAGATGAAGAAAAGAAAGGACAAAAACTCGTATTTAATATTACATTTGACGAAATGGGTATTAAGAAACATACGTACTATTGTAAAATAACCAAAGAGTATAAAGGATATGTAGAATTCGGTGATCAACTTAAGGATAGCTGTGATAAAAATGGTGAAAGATCTATAGCTAATAAATCATTAGTCTTTATGCTAGTCAATATCAATGGCGGTTTTAAAACACCAATAGCGTACTACTAAACGAATTCCTTAACAGGCAATGAGAAATCTATTCTTTTAGTAGATTTATTAACTAAATTGCACGAACATGATATTTTAGTAACCTCTGTTACGTTTGATGGCGATGATTCTGACAAAAAAGCGTGCACAGATTTAGGAGCTAATTTTGATTATAGTAAAAAGGATAAATTTAAACCTTATTTTGAGCATCCGTCGACCAAAAAACCAGTTTACTGTTTTTTCGATCCTTGCCATATGGTGAAATTAGTTAGAAACTATTTAGCTGCAAGAAGTCCTTTGATTTACAATGGCACCGATTATATCAATTGGCTTTATATTAAATTGTTAAATGAAAAGCAGTACGAAGAAGGTATGCACCTAGCATGTCAGATAAAAAACCGACACATTGACTTCAAAAGAGAAAAAATGAAGGTCTTCCTTGTTACACAAGTAATCAGTGGCAGTGTATCAAAAGTCCTTACAAAAGTACTTAAACTACTTAAAAAATTCAACAAAATTTTTGATGTACTGAATACAAAAAATAGGTTTAATAAATGTCCATCTAAAAGAGGAATAACCAAAGAGTCGCTGCCTGTTTTCAAGGAAATTAATAAAATGGTAGAATATATAGAAAAACTAGAAATTGATGTTGTTAAAAAAATTAAAAAATCATCTAAAATAAAAGTAAGTCAAAAAGAAAACATTTGTCCAAACCAGAATAGTACAAATATTGAACAAAACTATGAATATAAAATTATTCGACAACGTGTGATTGAAACCCCGAGTGTACGTACTGGTTTTGATGGCTTTATCATTTACCTTCGTAATTTTATTCGTTATATGAAACACTTTATAAAAAAAATTATATTGTTTATCTTTTATCTTACAAACTCTCACAGGATTATGCGGAGATGTTTTGTGCTTTGATCAGAAGGATGAACGGCAATACAAATAATCCAACAACGGTTCAGTTTAAATCAGCGTAAAAAAAACTTCTATTAAACAATATAAATGTTTTAGTACCGTCATCAGCAAATTGCCAACCTCAACATTCAACTTTATTGATATCAGATTGCTCTGAAGTACAATTTTCACTTAATTATTGTTCAAGTGAAACTTCAAAAGATTCTAAAATTTCACTTAACAAGAAAGATAAGAAAATTAAAAAAAAAGTAGATTGTTCACTTTTGAAAATTCCATTCTTGATCAAAGAACATCTCTTAAAAAATTGCAACGTACTTGAACATGATTATGCAAAACAAGATTCTTGGATAAATTCAGAATATCTTGATGACATTGTTAAATATCTTGCAGGCTTTATATTTCATTTATTAAAAAAAAAATTATACACAGTGTGTCCCATGGAAAACGGAACTTTCTCAAAACATCGATTTATATTGGCGCCACCTATTGGTGGATGTTAGCAATGGAAAGGTCCATTCTTAACTGACATCCTGTCAAAATCGTATGACATTTGGTTCAATGAAAACCAAAATATCGCGCTCAAAGTGACAGTGTGTTTGTGGCATCGATAGAAAAATGAACTTCGAACAAAGAGCAAATATTAAGTTCTGTTTTAAACTCGGTAACTCCTTTACTGAGACGCATAATTTGCTGAAACAAGTTTATGGCGATAAATGTCTATCCCGTACCAGAGTGTGTGAGTGGTATAAGCGGTTCCAGGAAGGTCGTGAAGACATTCAGGACGACGAACATCCAGGTCCTTCGAATACCGTGGTTACTCAAAGTAACATTGAAAAAGTGCGTGAATTTATAAAAAATGAGCCAAAATCTTCATTGCGATACATGGAAATGGAATTGAATATGTCCAAAAATTCAATTCATCGCATTTTGACCGATCATTTGAATCTACGGAAGGTGTGTGCACGCTTTGTTCCACACAAATTGACCGACTACAAAAAATTGCTCCAAATTCAACATTGTAAGGATTTGATTAAAGAATCAAAAAAGGACCCAAACTTGAAATATTCAATTGTGACTGGTGACGAGACATGGTGTTTTCAATATGATCCCGAAACCAAGCGTCAAAGTGCTGAATGGAAGCACCAAACCGAGCCCAATCCGAAAAAAAGTCGTCTTGAAAAGTCAAAAGTGAAGACAATGTTGATTTGTTTCTACGATTCGGAGGGTATTATTCATCGTGAATTCGTTCCACCTGGTCAAACGATTACTGCTGTGTTTTATCTTGGTGTTATGAAGCCTTTGCTCAGCCGTATTCGTCGTGTGCGGCCACAATGCCGTGAAAAAGGGAGCTGGCGTTTGTTGCATGATAATGCCCCGTCTCATCAATCGAACTTGATCACGGATTTTTTTATCAAAAATTCCATTTAAAGCATCAACCATTCACCGTACTCGCCGGATTTGGCTCCGTGCGACTTCTACTTGTTCTCAAAATTGCACTTGCCTATGAAAGGAAAACGTTATGCCGACGTAGAGGCCATCCAAAGAGCGACGATCGACATACTAAAGTCGATGGATAAAAATGATCTCAAAAACTCATTCAATATGTTAATTGATCGTGCAAAACGTTGTATTGATGCGGAAGGAGACTATTTTAAATAAAATAAAGGAGATTTGCCGGAATATTGAGTTTTTGTCTTTATTTTGAAAAAGTTCCGTTTTCCATGGGACACACTGTGTATTATGCCGTTTGCTTAAGCATATTAGAAGGCTACATCAAAATCGAAATTTATTTTATTGAAAAACAAAGGAGGATTAAATTTTGTATCGGATGATGTGAGTGTAGTATGTCTCTGTGCAGACAAAATTATAAGAAAGTACAGATCAAATTTGTCCACGAAAAATATATATTTTAAAATTGCTATTGAAACCGTACGAATGTTGCCTGCTAATGTTTTCGACATAAATAATCATGTATACGATCAAGAACCTTTGTTTGATCATAGGTTGCAGATGATTTACTTTATTGTTCAAAGCTATGTAGATATGCGACTCAAGCATGAGGGTAATAAATTAGTAGATGTTAAATATCGAAGTAGAATGTTTTATAATAAGCTAGTCATTTTCAAAGGCGAGTGATTAATCATAAGATTAGAAAGAGTTTTCAACTCAGATTTAATTTTTATTGATTTGTTTATTTAATTTATTAAGTTTATTAAGCATGTTTTAAACATAACTGATTAAATATATTACATATAATAAGTTGATTATTTCAAAAGCGACTGATTAAAAGAAAATGTATTTTATTATTATCTAGATGTTATTATCTATAGATATTGAAATAATGTTAAAACTATTACATTAAAAATTTATCAAGATGTGACTTAAACATGTAAAAAATAGTATAAAGTTGAATTAATCAACTTTCTAAGAGTTAAATCAAGGGGCGCGCCAGCGCTCCGTGGTAAGTATTGGTACTACCCACGGACGTCTGGCGCACCCATTTATACATTAAATTAACGCATGAAAAAATTAAAAAATTTTTTTTAATTATACATTTTAATATTTAATAAAACTTAATCTATCACCTTTGCTTTTTTTTATGTTCTTTCAAATAAAAAAGAAAGCATTAACATTCGTGCATCCGTTACGAAGATACGATATGCGCCCCCAAATTTTCATCAAATCGCTCTTCAAGCATTTCGTCTAATGTCTATATTCATATTAAGATAAGATAATTTGAACATGATAATCTCTTGTTTTTATCTCATCATCTCTTTATATGTATATTTACTAACTATACTAAAATATCTCGTTATCTCTTAATGTATATTTATATATATGTATACTAACTATACTAAAATATCTCATCATCTCTTTATACGTATATATATATATATATATATATATATATATATATATATACGAGGGTAGTCCCAAAAGTACCCGACCTGACTTATGAATACAGGTAGTTTTAAAAAAACGACTACTGCGATTGACAATACCACCTTTCAACAACTTAATGTGAAAAATTCATAACGGTACGTTTATTATTATTTTTTTTACAGACATCCGAAGTGAACGCTCTCAGTGAATTTGTAAATATAGAAAAAATTGGGTATCGTTATGTGATACAATACTTTCATTTGAAAGGTCTAAGTCCAACCGATATCAAAGCCGAGTTGGATTCTACTCTGGGGAAGTCTGCTCCTTCGTTTACAACGGTCAAATATTGGGTAGCTGAGTTTAAACGAGGTCGTACGAGCTGCCAAGATGAACACCGCAGTGGTCGACCAAGTGAGGTCACTACGTCAGAAAATGTGAAAAAAAACTACAAAATGGTATTGGATGACCGTCGACTAAAAGTGCGCGAGATAGCAGACATGGCAGGCATTTCAAAAAGTGCTGTGCATCGCACTTTGACTGAAAATTTGGATATGAGAAAGCTGTGCGCAAAATGGGTGCCGCGTGTGCTCACAATGGAGCACAAACAGCAACGTGAGGATGTTTCCATCGAGTGTTTGACAATGTTTCGCAGCAATAAAGCCGAGTTTTTGCGTCGATTCATAACCATGGACGAAACATGGGTCCATCATTTTACACCTGAGACCAAGGAGCAGTCAAAGCAGTGGACTAAAAAGGGAGAACCGGCTCAAAAGAAAGCAAAGACAGTTCAGTCAGCTGGCAAGGTCATGGCATCCGTATTCTGGGATGCGCGTGGAATAATATTTATTGATTATCTCAAAAAAAGAAAAACAATCAACAGCGCATATTGTGCAGCCTTATTGCAGCGTTTGAGTGATAAAATCAAGAAAAAACGGCCCAATCTGACGAAAAAAAAAGTGTTGTTTCATCACGACAACGCACCAGTCCACACGTGCGTCATTGCGATGGCTAAAATCAATGAGTTGAAGTTCGAATTGCTTCCTCACGCACCCTATTCGCCAGATCTGGCTCCCTCGGATTATTTTCTTTTTTCGAATTTGAAAAAATGGCTCGGCGGCAAAAGATTTGCCAACAATGAAGAGGTAGATTCTGCGGTTAGTAGGTATTTTGAGGAGCTTGACGGTTTTTACTATAAAGCGGGCATCGAAGCTATTGAACATCGTTGGGAAAAGTGTATCGAACTGAAAGGAGAATATGTTGAAAAATAAAAAACATTTTCGCAATTTTTTTACTGTTTTCTTTGTCGGGTCGGGTACTTTTGAGACTGCCCTCGTATGTATACTAACTATACTAAAATAAAATATGTATTATATATTTGTAATAAATGTGTATATATATATATATATATATATATATGGATTGGGTATTTTGACGAACTTTTTTCTCACAAATTGGGTCTTTTGAGGAGTTTTGACCTCTTTGAGGAGCATCCTCAAAAGGAAAACGCATGAATTGGTCATTTTGAGATATCGTTAGTATATACATTGTTCATTTCGAGGACGGTCTTCAAAAGGATGTATGTATGTAAAATGGTCATTTTGAGGTATTTAATTTTTAAGTTAAGCGTAGTGTAACGAACTTGTGACCCCGATAGTAACACCTTATCTGCTTAATAGTTGGCAGCACAGCGCTGCCATGCTATTACATATTATATATTCTCTTATATATTCTATTATATTATTTGAGGCAGATGCGTGCTGCCAATGAATGTAAAAGCAAATTTAAAAAGTAAATGTTTGCAAACTAAAAATTCTTGAAACTTTATTTGATAAATTAAATAATCTTTAATATTTTAATATTATTAAAAGTATATCATTAAAAGTTGAAATATTTCATTTTATTGATTATTATATTTATGCAAAGCAGAAAAATTATTTTTAATAAAATAAAATATTAACTTTTTAAGTCATAAGTAATGCTATTTACACAATTTGTTATTTAAGTATATTGATCATATTTTATAGCAAAAAATGTTTGATAATTACTTAAGAGTGCATGTAAACAGGTTTATTATTTAAAAAAAATTATTTCAAATTTTTTCATAAAGAAGGAAAAGGCAAAAGATGCGTGGAAGAAAGAAATAAAAAAATTTAAGACAACGTCTACGATGTCTATACGGGTACGAGAATCATGAACCAAATTTTCTCTCTGTCTCTCTCTCTTTCACTTAATAATAAGGGATATATTACATTCTTTAAAGTGGAAAAACAGTACAAAGGTATAATTCATAATTGGAAAATTCTTTAACAGCCTTTATTATAAGAAAATCGGTGCATAAAAATATATCCTCTAAAAATACGTGTCGTAAAAACGACAAATGCAATTAATAATTTAGTCATATAAAAAGTAAAAGATTGGTAGCACATATTTTGTTCTCGCATTGTGTAATTTGTTAAAGAAGGCGTAATACTCGTATTGTATGTGAAATTCAGAGTACAGTATTCTAATTCAATCACTGCTCAATGCATATTAATAATGACAGATAATTCTATAAATATATCTAAATATACGTAAATATATGTGGTATAAGAAAGATTTTTGTTTTTTAAAATTGATTTGTGGGATAATGAAACTTTTAATTTAAAAGACAAATTTTATTTTATCTTGATTCTGTATAAAGAAAAATTTTAATATTAAAATAATTATAAAATACAATTACTATACGAATAATATACAATTAATTTTTTATTACGAATTTTATTATTTCCCAAAAAAGAATTGGTCATTTTCAGATGGTTCCTCAAAATAGTAGTATGTATTTTGATTATTTTGAAGCTTCTGTATAAATATGAAAAAATTGCAATCCATTTATTAATTTTTATTTTTACAAAAAACAAATTGTAACGAATATAGATAAGCTGTATAATCATAACAATTACAATAAACATAATAGCATATATATAAAAGAATATACAAATATATATGCGTATGTGGATTGGATCTTCTAAGGAGTTTAGACCTCTTTGAGGAGCATCCTCAAAAGGACTACACATGAATTGGTCATTAAGATATCGTTAATATCTATATTGTTCATTTTGCCGATGCTGGTAGTGCCATCTGGACGCGGCCTCGAGGGTATTGCTTTATCATATTATAGTATCAGCAGAGATGAAAAGGGAGATCGCTAAAGGCAATGTAAAAAGTGTGGCAAGTCTTTCGCGCAAGAAAATGCTGCCTCTTACGGACGAGCGGTCGAACTATACACAAGTAGAGTGCAAGTGTACTTACCGAATTTATATACACAAGTTCGGTGCAAACGTTTCTAATAAATGATTTAAGATTGACGGAACCGAGTATTTAAATTTTACTGACTGAAATAATTTAATGTAAAAAATTAGAATATATAGCATTACATATTTTATTACTTTTTATATTACATTTAAAATTTATTAACTAATAAATGTTTATAACAATATATTTGGTGTTTTAAAATTAAAACATTTATTCATATTGATTCCATATATTTTTCCTTACTCAATTTCTATACAGTCCTTTCTAGAAAATATACAGCTCTTATTTTATTTAAGTATTGTATAATAATAAAGAATATATAAATAAAATTAAAAATTTTAATATATATATATAGATGTTACAATGTGTAAAGTTTGATTCCAAAACTAATAAAAGTGTATGTTTTAAAAATATTTATATTTTATTTAATTTACATCATAATAATATTGCATCTTTATTTAAATTTTAAAATGAAAAAATAGAACATGAAAATTTTTATTTATAGTCTACTTTTTACTTAAGTTTGCCTTAACTAGCTCTCTAGAATCAGATTCTTTTCTAAATACCCTTTTTTTATTACTCTTTAATTTGTCTTTTTTTTACTACAGATATTTTTTCAAGATGTACTTACCGATTCAAGATGCATCAAACTTGAAAACTACTATTCTTGAACGTGAAACATCGTCCACTGTAACTTCTTCAATATGATTAGTTTCTTAAATATTTTATTTATCTATTTAATTAATTAGATCGTAATCACTTTCTTCGTCAGCAGGCTTTACTTTTCATTCACAAAAATAATATTATTATTTTTTTTATCAACTTCGATTCTTGATACGATTTCTTGTTTTATTATACAGCAACCCTTCGAACTTATACAATATAATAATCATTGAATATTCGTTATTAATTTATTTAATAATTTTATTTACATATATTTCATGTTTTTCATCAGAAAAAATAGTTAAAAAAAAAAAAAAAATTTCTCATGCTGCAGGACTTGAACGCTGGTCCTTGCGTGTAATGGAGGTAAAATAATATCGTTACTTGTGCCTTAACTAATTGAACCAAATTCGACATAGTTAGTTAATGCAAAAACTTCTGTAAAAGTTGTAACCTTCAGTAAGCTTTCTTTTTAATATTTTGTATAGTATTATATTTAATAACATTAAAACTTTGGCAATTTGTAAAAGCGAAACAGAAATAAAGAAAACAACGATTATTTTTTAAGCTTGTGCTCGTTATTACACAGATATTATGCTTTCGGCAAATTTCTTTTATAAGCTTTGCGATTGCTACGTATAAGTACGTTTGTATAAGTAAAAAAGTCAAAGCGAATTGATTTATTTATAAAAAACGGAAGAATCTATTTTACTTTTTAATGAATCTGTCCTTTACACGTAAATTACAATCGAAAAATATTGACATAATAACTATTTTATCGTGGCTAAATTACTAAAAAAAGAAAAATCTGAAAGCATAGTTAATAATCTTCCTTGTAAATTAAAACAAATTGATAATATACTTATTAATATTTCTTATCTTAATAAATGATTTAAAATTGATAAAACAAAATCTTTAGATTGTCCTGACAGACACGTAATTTTTGTATTAAAAAAAAATTTCTCATGCTGTAGGACTCGAACGCTGATCCTTGTGTGTAACCGAGGCAGAATGTTATCGTTGCTCATGCCTTAGACGATTGAGCTAAATTTCTCATGATTATAATAAATTACGCAAAGACTTATGAAAAAATTGTAACCTTCAATGATGATTTTGAATATAAAATAATTTCATGAATTTTTTTTATTAAAAATTTTAAATAGATAAACAAAAATTAAAATACAGTCGACTATGAATTTTGGTTTTATCATTAGTCAAACGAAAGAATTTTTACATGCGCGCCGATTATAACCGCACTTCATTTCCACGTATTAGATTAGTGAGAACAAACGCCGGCCCTTTACATAGCTGTGCAAGTAATAACATATATATACTAGCACAGTAGTAAAAAAATTTTAACGATGTAGCCTTTTAAATAAAAATTTTAATTTAAAAAATATTAAATAAAGATATATTATTCACATTTAAAAAATTGATGAAAATATTATATATTTAAAAGCTTACTGAAGGTTACAACTTTTATATAAGTTTTTGCATCCACTAACTATGTCGAATTTGGCTCAATCGGGTAAGGCACAAGTAACGATATTATTTTACCTCCATTACACGCAAGGACCAGCGTTCAAGTCCTGCAGCATGAGAATTTTTTTTTTTTTTTTTTAACTATTTTTTCTGATGAAAAACATGAAATATATGTAAATAAAATTATTAAATAAATTAATAACGAATATTCAATGATTATTATATTGTATAAGTTCGAAGGGTTGCTGTATAATAAAACAAGAAATCGTATCAAGAATCGAAGTTGATAAAAAAAATAATAATATTATTTTTGTGAATGAAAAGTAAAGCCTGCTGACGAAGAAAGTGATTACGATCTAATTAATTAAATAGATAAATAAAATATTTAAGAAACTAATCATATTGAAGAAGTTACAGTGGACGATGTTTCACGTTCAAGAATAGTAGTTTTCAAGTTTGATGCATCTTGAATCGGTAAGTACATCTTGAAAAAATATCTGTAGTAAAAAAAAGACAAATTAAAGAGTAATAAAAAAAGGGTATTTAGAAAAGAATCTGATTCTAGAGAGCTAGTTAAGGCAAACTTAAGTAAAAAGTAGACTATAAATAAAAATTTTCATGTTCTATTTTTTCATTTTAAAATTTAAATAAAGATGCAATATTATTATGATGTAAATTAAATAAAATATAAATATTTTTAAAACATACACTTTTATTAGTTTTGGAATCAAACTTTACACATTGTAACATCTATATATATATATTAAAATTTTTAATTTTATTTATATATTCTTTATTATTATACAATACTTAAATAAAATAAGAGCTGTATATTTTCTAGAAAGGACTGTATAGAAATTGAGTAAGGAAAAATATATGGAATCAATATGAATAAATGTTTTAATTTTAAAACACCAAATATATTGTTATAAACATTTATTAGTTAATAAATTTTAAATGTAATATAAAAAGTAATAAAATATGTAATGCTATATATTCTAATTTTTTACATTAAATTATTTCAGTCAGTAAAATTTAAATACTCGGTTCCGTCAATCTTAAATCATTTATTAGAAACGTTTGCACCGAACTTGTGTATATAAATTCGGTAAGTACACTTGCACTCTACTTGTGTATAGTTCGACCGCTCGTCCGTAAGAGGCAGCATTTTCTTGCGCGAAAGACTTGCCACACTTTTTACATTGCCTTTAGCGATCTCCCTTTTCATCTCTGGTATCAGTATAAAAAGGAGATCTTGTAAAACATTGCTATATGCTAATTTTGATTTGTACACGAGGTAACATTGTCAAATTATATTGACGATGAATAATTTGGAAAATATGGGTATGTAATTTTGAAAAAATAGGTATAGTTTTATAGACATATATTAATAATATAACTTTTCTATATACATATTCGTAAGAATTTTAAACAAAGCACCTTAAAGATTAGGTTAAATAACTAACCATTTCATAAGGGTTACCTGATGATTTTGAGACATCTCAAAATTTTATATTTAAAAATTGAATTGAGCTTCATTGTTTTGAGTTATTATATGTGTATTATTTTTAATCGAGCTCTTGAGATTAACTTCAGTGTGTGTTTGTGAGATGTAATGAATGAGTTTAGAAGAGTAAGGTCATTAATGAAAGTATAGAAGGAATTAATAAACCAAATTTTTAAAAATTTCTTTTTCGCCATAATTATATGTACGCATACAGTTAGCTATACTGCGTATGTTAAAGCACTCGTATAACCTCAATGAATTTATATGTACATATGACGATGTAAATTTCAAATTTTAACTCTGTGTCTTTTTAGTCACATTTATATATTTATTTAAATTTAAAAATGAGATATTTTTATGCAACAAATAAATCATCTACTTATATGAAATAAAAAAAAAGAAGAAAAATAGAAAAAATATAAATTTGATTAAAAACGCGATTCATAAACTGCAAAAATCATCATACAACATCTGCACGTTCATTTTAAATCGTTGTGCAAAGGCGGGAAAATTTTGATCATTTCACACCGACAACTCGTATATGATTATATTGCTCTAGGCCAAATGCGCGCGAAAGTGCAATTTACAGTAGTAGCAGCGGCCAAAAGAGAAAGATAGAGAGGCTTTAGCCCTTGGGCAATCGAAATTTTTTATTAAAAAATTGTATTGTGATTCACTGTTTATAGATTATCATTTTATTAATAGATGTTTCATCTGACAAACTTGCAGTGGATCTATCGACTTTCAGTGGCATAATCACCCATGATCTACTTAGTTTTAGCAACATAAATTGCGATGAATATGATCCCGAGCAATTTGAAGAAATCGATATATCTGTAATTTCCGTTGATCATATAAACGATGTCGAATGTAAGAAATGTTGATATAGCTATATATTAAATTTAAAATTTTTTTTAATTAAATACTTTTATAATTTGGATATACGAAATGTTTTAATTTTAATACTTATTTTTATTTTTATTTTTGATATTTGTTATTTATCTACAGATAAAATCCTACATTAAATTTTCTCAATAATTATAAAATCAGATGCTATTATTTTAAAATCGTAGTTTTAAAATAATAATTAAATATTTGTACCCGAACATTCTCAATGTTTCATCGATGATAATAATAGATATTATATATGCAGTAATTGTAATTTAATGTTTATAATTATAGTCAAAACATCCGATGAAAATCAAAATTGTTATGAAGCTAAAGAATATGATCAGGTTAAATTAAATGGCGCATCTACAAATGTTATTCAAGATGTAAAGAGATTTGAAAATCATTCTTCAGACAATTGCGGTAAATATATATACATACATTTTTTATTACTCATTTAGGTGCTTAAATAATTGTAAATATATATAGTTGTATACAGAATAATTGCTCAAGTAATTTAGCGCTAATAAATTGATAAACTTTGAAGTTACAGAAGTTATAGAAATGTACAATTATTGCAGGTTTTAATAATGAGGGTTCACCAGAAAATGATCAAAAATCAAATTCCGATGCCGATTATGTACCTGAAGAAGAACTTTTGTCAAGTACTTTAGGTATAAAATTCACGCTTTAAGTATAATTATGATTTCAATTCATCAGTCTTATTAATAATTTTAAACAAGTTTTTTAGTACAGAATAATTTCATTAATTTAAAATCATTTTCAAATTTAAAATATGATGCAATGATTTTCAAGAAACTATAAAATTTACATAACAAATGCAAAATTTTGACTTACGATATTATTTTATTGATTATGTACATTAAAATTAGTTACAAATTTTCGTTTGTATGAAATAATTGTTTTATTTTCATTAAAAAGAGCAAAAGTGCATTGGTCTTTTTCTCATAGACTTTATCTGCCTTTTCTTGAAACAATAAAAATCTTTTTTATATTTTAAAATTTATAACAATTTATTATTATTCATAATTTCATTCATGGATATTTCGCATATAAAAAAAATTATGAAAAATATTATTTGAATTATATTAAAATAAAAAAAAATTATGTTGATAAAATAATTAAATCCTTAGATTTACTATAATAAATTAAAAAAATGTATTTTGTGAAGACCGTTTCAATGTGTCAGTTAATAAGCATAAATTATAGCTTTTATTGTTTGAATTTTAAATATTATTTCTATTACAAAAGTTCTTGCTGTAAGCAATTGCTAATTGGCATTAGAGATTTCAGATTTTAAAGCTGTTGTCGATTTAGTAAAAGCTGGTTGCAGTGTATTTGTAATGAATATTTACACTCGTAAAAAATTGATTAGCGAGTTTATAACAACATATTTTTCTCTCCTGTAGCTTCTTAAAGTATAAACTTTCTTGTCTTTAACATTGAAACTTCATTAAATTTTTTTTTTATCAATTATCAACATTTTATTTAAAAATTTTATTACATTTATTGAACTTACAAATTACATAATTATTATACAATTGTGTAAAAAATTATAAAGATTTATTTAAAATAAAAAATACTTATTATAGTGCAATCAATAATTAATGTGAATGAATTATTTCACATTATTTTTTTTAAATTTTTATTTACAGAAATATAATATAATATAAACTTAAATTTTTTATTGTATTGAGTAAATATTGTATTCAATCTACTAATAATATTGTTATTTCCAGCTAGTGAATACACAGATATTGAAATCGACGATGAAAATTTAAAATATAAAAATCCACAAAGAGAATGTAATGAAGCAGCGAAAAATTTTAATTCAATTAAAAATATCTCTGAATATGACCCTGCAGATAACTTAAGTATTGAATCTAAAAATTTGAATTAAAAAATTTCTGATAGAAATAAAAACTTTCATTAATAAGGAATCTCAACTTTATTTCTTGTTTCAGTGAGAGATGCATCTACGGCGTCTGATACTTTAGAGTTGTCGATTAACATGAAATCAGTAGGTGCAGCTATGAAACATAGGCGTACAAAATTGGTAAAATCTAGCGATCAGGGAGCAAAGAAATATCACTGCAAATTTTGCAACAAGTTAGTATGTAAATTCGCACTGCATATTACAAATGTACATAAAAATACAGAAGAAGCAAAAAAATTAAAAGCAATACCAGTAATGTCGAGGAAAAAAGGAGAGAAATTGACCCAGTCACAAAAAGATCGATTACAAATAATTAATAGCTGTAGAAAACCAGGCAATTTTGTACATAATTTACAAGCCTCAGAAAAAGATGATTTTATACCAGCTAGGCGTCCTCGAAAAAATGGCAAAGCTAAGACAATTGCTGATTTTGAATTTTGTCCAAAATGTAAAGAGGCATATGCAAAAACTTCTGTAAGAAAGCACGTTTCCAAATGCACTAAAAAGTCTTACAAACATCATCATGTGATTCGTTCTATGTCAAATAAAATTGTAGGAGACATCCATGAAGAGGCATCTGAGACACTAATTCAAGTTGTGAGTCATATGAGCGATGACATAATCGCTCTATCAATTAAATACGATTTAGCTATTATTCTTTGGGCCAATGTAGAATGTATTAAATACAGTTCATCACATCATCATAATAAAATGATACGTGCAAAATTAAGAAGATTAGGACGTTTAAAATTGGAAATGCAAAAATTATCAAATGACGTAGCAGACTTCGCTAGCATTTTAAGCGGTGATAAGTATGATTTGTTCTGTAATGCTCTTAAGAATCTAGGAGTCATGAAAGGTAATTTAATGAAACATCCTGCAACAGCAGATGGAATTGCCCTTGTAACAAAAGATGTTTGCAAACACTGGATTATCGAATGTGCAAGAAGAAAAATGACATAAGAAAAAGAAAACGCTGATTTATTTCTTTTTTCTCATGAACAATTGTTTAATAAATTGGTAGGACATATTGTTGCAGAATCGCAAGCAGAAATTAAAAGAAAGAAAAAAATTCAAATTGCCTCTGCAGAAGATGTATATAAGTTATACAAATATCTAGTAATAGAAAGAAGATGTTTATTTAAAAAACTTAATAAAAGTTTCGATTTTCCTACGTGGAAAAATCTTTTAGAAGTAACACTTACTTCTATTCAGATTTTTAATAGAAAGCGAGCTGGGGAACTTGAAAGACTAAAATGTGATCATTATAAAGCATTGGAAAATATTAGTGAAGAAACATGCCCAGATCAATATAGAAATTTGACCGATGTTGGAAAGAAGTATGTAGAACGTTACAATAGAATACTAATTCGTGGTAAAAGGAACCGAACAGTTCCCATTCTATTGGATTTAGAGATGAGAGCATCTATAGATATGATTTTAAAACATAGAAAAAATGCTAAAATTTCAAGTTACAATCCGTACGTATTTGGTTTACCAGGTAATGACAGAAATGAACCAAAATTTACTGATGCTTGCGCTTTAATGAGAAAATTTTCGAAAGCATGTGGCGCAAGATTACCTGAAACTTTACGAGGAACTCGTCTGCGGCAACATCTTGCAACGTCATCAGTAGAATTACAACTATCAGAACATGAAGTAAACATGTTGGCGAATTTCATGGGTCATGACGAAAGAATTCATCGAGATTATTATAGATTACCCTTAGCACAAAGAGACATTATTCACGTAGCAGCTTTGTTGGAGAAAGCTCAAGGCATTTACGAAGGCAACGATATAAATAGAACTATTGAAGAAACGGACAGCGAAATCGAGGAAAATGTAACTAATTCTTCTGCTACTAAAGATATTTCTACGAACAATGATATAGAAAGTTTTTTTATTGATAATAAACTTGCGATATATGAAGGTAAATATGTAAAAAACTTATAAAATTAATTTTCCTTTTATATTGATTTTAATACATTTTTATTGCTCCTGTATATCTTTATAACTACCGATCCAATCTACCGTTATATCCCTAATAATATTTATTCTTCTATCTTTATATTTTTATTTTTCTACATTCGAGTATTATGTTTCAGGTGATTCTCCAAATTTGCAAAAGAATAAGCGATCAAGAACTAAAAAACGATCAGAGTCTCTAAAAAGTTATATAATATTATACATTCATATTAAAATAACTTACATCGTGTTTTTCTGAGATAATTAATTTATTTACAGCATCGCCAGAAATAGGACATGTTAAAAAGCACTGGGATGAACAGGCACGAGATGCAATTTTAGAAGCTTTTCCAAATATATTAAATGAATCAGTTCCGGTACCAAAAGGACAAGAATTGCAAAGTTTGATAAACACAACACCAATTTCATCACTTCGAAATCGAACAGTTCCTCAATTACGAACATGGTTACACACACAAAGGAAATTAAATAAAAATTCATCTAAAGAGAAGATTCAAAAAAACAAAATACCTACTTTTATATATTCGGTTTTCGGTGAAAGCATTGAGAAGAAAATAGAACCACCAATAGAGGAACTTATTAATGTTTACACTACATCTCCGTCAATACAAAAATATAGTATTGATACTATAAAAGATTTTGTTCAGAAAGCCATAATTTTAAAAACGTTAGATAGCAATTAGCAAAAATGTTTTTTAAATTTTAAGTATAATATTTATAGTACTATTACAAATAATATATAGTATAAGTATGTTATATACAAAACATATAAGTTTTACTCTTTCAAAGTATTATTTTAACAATAAAAACAAAGTTTTTGTTAGTTTTAAATATTGTATTTATAAAGTAAACTATTATCTACAATAATATTTTAAAAAATATTATTAGTAAAAAAGAATCATTTTTAAAGCGCAGGCGACCATGTGATAGAGTCCACTAAATATGATTTAAATTAGTTTGTTTCTACTTTGTATTTTTTAATATATTATTGTATTTTATAATATTCAAAAAAGATTATTTTCTATAAATATTATTTTTATTTTATCAAGATCTCGTTAAAATATTATAGAAATTAGATACATATGTACTAAAGTTTTTCACAGATAATTTCAAAAAAATTTTTGAATGAATTTTCATGAATAGACGTGTAAGATCTTTGACGAAGTATGTAAAATGCGTGATACTAGATTTACCAGGATTTACTAAGGTCAAGCCTCTTGAAACCTTATATATACTCGTATACTAAAGTTTTGCACAAATAATGTGATGATCTCAGTTTAAAAAAGACTAACTGAACAAAAACTCACTAAAATAATTTAGTTTAATTTAGCATTAATATTAAAGCATCTAATTGAAAAATAATATATATTATATATTTAAAATACATTTATATTTTATATATCTTTTTGTATCTTTAATGCTTATTTTTGTAATAATAAATATGCTATAAAGCAATTAAACATATTTTTAATAATTTTCATGATAATAAATATTTTTTCTGAAATTCTTAATAAAAAGTTAATAGTATATTATATATCATCAATAATATATAGTAAATAACAATGATTGATTTACAATATTACGCTGTGAATTTGACATATAATATTACGCCCTTTATTCAATAAGTATCACAATATAAGAACAGAATATGTGCGACCAATCTTCTATTTTTTATATGAATAAATTATTAATCGTATTTGTCGTTTTTACAACACATATTTTCTGCGGATAGATTATTATATCTACCACTTTTTTTATAATGAAGAACGTTCAAGAATTTTACAATGATGAATTACACCTTTGTATCTTTCAAAAAATTTCCTCGTAGAAGACTATCGCCGTATCTTTTTGCGATATATTTTATGTATGAAATTACATCGAATATAATAAATGCACATTTGTATACGTGTAGTAGCGGAAGTACGAGTATATTTCTGTTACTTTATTTATTTTGTTTTATCATTTCTATATCTAACTTTTTATGCAACAACAGTTTTTGAGATACCTACAATTATATTCTCCCCTAATGCGAAGTGTATTTTAATACAAATTATAAGTTAACTACTTTTTAATCTATCAATATATTTTATATTTATTAATATAAAATAAAGCTGAAAATTATTTTAAACTTTAAATACTAAATATTAAATGCCTTTATGTTTATAATAATTGTTATTATTATAAAATTTAACTACATTCGTTATTATTTTCTTTGTAAAAATAATAATAACTGAATACGAATTTTGCTAATTTTTAAAAAATTTAACATACGTACATAGATTATCTTAAGATATAAATTGTTCATCACTAAACACAAATATATAAATAAGTAATTTTTAATGTTTACTATTAAATTTCAATTTATACTACAAGCAGACTTTGTTTAAGAATTTGCATTTGTCTTATTCTATGTATATTAAAACTAGTTACAAATCTTCATTTGTATAAAATAATTGTTTTATTTCACATTACACAAAGCAAAAGTACATTGATTTTTTTCTCATAGACTTCATCTGCGGCTTCTTGAAATAATAACAATCTAATTTATTATTCATAATTTCATTCATGGATATTTCGCATGTAAAAAGAATTATGAAAAATATTATTTGAATTATAATAAAATAACAAAAAATTATGTTGATAAAATAATTAGATTCTTAGATTATTCTAAAAAATTAAAAAAATGTATTTTGTTCAAGACCGTTTTATATAAGTTAATAAGTAGAAATTAATGTGCCTTTGCATGAACTATTTTTCATTATTTCTTTATAATTTTTATTTACAGAAAACTAATAATATAATCTTAAATTTTCAATTATTTAAAATAAATGTCAATTACTGCTGCAAAAATATAAATTTACAAAATACTTAATATATTATTTAACTAGATAAATTAAAAATATCTCTGCTATTTTTAAATTATTTGATTATACATAATTTCTATTTTTCATGTACAAAAGAGTTAAATGTTAACAAAAGGTCTTTAAATTTTTACATTATTTTTATATTGCCATAATCTGTTTATTGATAAATGATCGACCGGAAGAAAGTACAGTGGATCTATTGAGTTTTAATGACGTATACATATAATGAAGTATATGATGAGCAATTTGATGAAATTTATGATTCAGTCTTTTTTGTTAATTATATGTATAAAAGATGTTGAATATACAAAAACTGGTTATTGTTGATATTATGTAAATATAGAACTATTGCAGATTATAACGAATTCACACTTTAACTATATCCTGTTAAAAAAAGTAGCTTGGATATCCATGTGGATAATCAAAGTGGATATCTAAGTGGATGTCAAATGGATATAATATAATATAGATTTTACTTAGATTCCTCGCGGATCTAATCCGTTTAGAATTTACTTGAAATTATTATTTTTCTGAAAAAATTAATAAAATTTTGAAAGCAAAAAAAAGGAGTTGAATTTTTTAAATTAATATTTTTTTAAAAATATTCGTTAGTATCTATTATATTAGGGTTCCACGTGGATCAGATCCACGAAGAATTTAAGTAGAATCTACAATATGTCAAATCAATTTTTTATTCGATAATTTAGAATCCATTTTGATATTCAATTGGATTGTCTATATGGATATCTAAGCTATTTTTTCAGCAGGATCAATATTGTCGGCTTCAGTTCATACGTCTTTATTAATATCGCACAATTTTATTCAGTTTTTTAGTACACAATAATTTTATTCATTTTCAAATATAAAATATATTGTGATACTGCTGTTCAAAAAACTATAAGATTCAGATAATAAATGTAAAATTGGTCCATTCGGTTGGTTATATAAGTGATGTTGTTATAAAAAAGCGAAGTTTTTATAAAATTAAAAATAAGATAAAATAAAAAATGCTATATAATTTGGACGTTCATATTTAAATTATTTTAGCATTAATCTATTAATTAATTTATTTAAATTCTGTTAATTTCATTTTTGTTAATAATTAAGTATATATTTTGATTTAGTGAAAGTTCTAGATTAATTAACTTCTCTCAATTATCATAAATACAATATAATATTATTTAAAAATCATAAGTTTTCTCATAATGGTCTGACACAGACGAACATTCCATATATTTCATTGATAATTATATACATCATGATTGTAATTTATTGTTTATAATTACAGCTAACAAATATGATAGACAATAAAAATTATGACACTACGATAATGGATAGAAGAAAAGTATTTTTTTTACATAACAAAATTATTAGTAAAAAAATTCATTTATTTATTTATTTATTTCAATAATAAACGGGCGGAAAGCCCTTTACAATATTTTTACTATACTAAAACAGAGGTAGGAAAGAACATTCATTTATACCGATTTTTTTTCAAATGAAAAGTAAAAGATGAAGAAAACCAAGAAAATTTATCAGGCCGCCCGACATGTAAACACACAAATTCATAGTATATTAAGTATTAAGAAAGGTTAAGCAAGTGAAAGTAGCTTAATTATCATATCAAAATTTTAAATTGTTTTTAAAGAATTGACTGTCATGTATGATTGACATCAGAAATACAAGAATTTATATAATACTTTTAGCATCCTCAAAAGTATCAATCAATGTATTGTTCGTTCCTCAAATTGCCAAATAAGTTAAATTTCAAAATAGTTAGAAATAATAAGTATAGTTTGCAATAAAAGTTAGTTAATGCAATATACATTATAAAACTATATTGAACTATACTTTTTTGAACGATATCTATAATAACTATAAAATACCTCAAAATGACCAATCAATATACATATATATATATATATATATATATATATATTATACATACATACTATATTCTAAAATAATTTTAAATAAAGCTATTTGTGTGTATATATTAGGTTGCTGCAGATGAAATGGCCGATTTAGTAATAAATTTTTAAACAGCTGTAACTTTTTATAAAGACAATTTATTTTACAATTTATGATTTATTTATTTTTCCATTTACAATTTATTTAATTAAAATAGGTACCAATAGATGCAACACACTTCTTGCAACGAGATACAAGTACATTTATTCCAGCTTTGTAGAAGTCCGAGTTTCTGGTTCGAAGAAACTTCTCGAAGGCATTTTTGACAGCAGTTTCATTATTTAATCTTTTTCCTGTCAAGAAGTGATCCAAATGTTTAAAGAAATGGTAATCTATTGGTGAGAGGTCTGGTGAATATGGAGGGTGAGGAAGAGTCTCATAGCACAACTCGTTTAATTTTTGCACCGTTGTTCTCGATACATGAGGTCGTGCGCTATCATGAAGCAGTATCACTCCATCCCTGTTGACAAGCCTAGGTCGTTGGACTATCAATTTCTGATGCATTTCATCCAGTTGAGCACAGTATTTCTCAGCATTGATGGTTTCGCCAGATTGCAGGAACGAATAGTGGATAACTCCAGCTACAGACCACCAAACAGTTACCATTATTTTCTTTGGATGAAGACTTGGTTTCGGCATGTGTCTTGGCGCTTCATCGGCATCTAGCCATTGGGCCGATCGGCGACGATTACCGTATAAAATCTACTTTTTATCTCAGGTCACAATTCGGTGCAAGAACGTTCCTTTTTGTTGCAGGAGAGAAGAGAACTTGAAATCTCCATTCGACACGTCATGTTTTGCTCGGTAAGGTCATGCGGAACCCATTTGTCAAGCTTTTTCACTTTTCCAAGTTGTTGCAAGTGGCGGCAAACTGTCGAATTGTGAACGCCTAATTTCTCGGCAAGATCCCTTATGGTTCGGCAGGGGTCAGACTCCATTAATGCACGCTGCTCGTCGTTAACAATCGATGGTCCTGGGTGTCCACGTGGCTCATTTCCAAGGTCTATATCTCCGGATCGAAATTTTTCGAACCACCGCCGAGTGGCTCGTTCGCTAACTGTATCAGGCCCAAATGCACTGTTGATGTTCCTTGTTGCTTCCGTTGCGTTGTGCTCTAATTTAAATTCGTATAGTAAGAGTAGCTGTTTTTGATTCACTTCCATGTTCACTTTTTCTTTTTGTTTTTACGATCACTATAAAGTGCAAAACAGAAATGACTCCATAAACCAAGGTAGCAGTATTTATACTTCAATATGTCATATCATTTGCGCCGTCTTGTGCCAACATAATACACTAAAATTGCAGCCAACTTTATGTCATTGCTAAATCAGCCATTTTATTTGCAGCAACCTAATATATCCTATTACAACCTCTTTTTACAAAAGACAAAAATTTGGCAAGTATGGGTTACGGCTGACAACAACTTTATTACTATAGTATCTCTTTAAATTAAATAATTATTTAATAATTTCTTATAATTGTAAAATACTAATAAAACTTTATGCAGATGTTCATTATATTATTTTCAAAGAATCTTACACACTCCGCAAAATTCTTCAAGATTACTCTCTTATTCGTGACTTCTCACTATGCGAGTGATTTATTAATTATTAAGATATACTTTATTTAAGTAACTACATTTGAGCAGCATATTACATAAACACTTATTTAGAAACATCTATTAAGTTTTTATTTATTTATTTTCATTATTATGCTTCTATTTCTGTTAATGAATATTTTTGTCGTAGACACATGTCTTATCATTTTTATATTAAAATATTTTAAAACGAATTTAGGCAAAGGAAATTTGTGAAATCCAATATCTATATTGTCAAGTATAATTTTTTTTTTTTTTTTAGAACTGACTTCTTATTTTATTTCTCTTTTATTTTTGTATTTTATAATAAAACTTTAAGCAAATATTAATTATATTTTTTTTAAAGAATTTTACACACATGTAAGCATTGAAATCGATTGTGTATTGTCAAGTATGTTTCTTTAATTTTGAAGATACTTTTTTGATAATAAACGGAGAGCCCTATGGCATAGCCATTAGCAAAAACTTATCTGCATACATTATATACAACTAACTATATATTATTACTTTGTACAATTAAAATTGTTTTGGAATTTAATGTACGTATTTTTATTTGTAAAATTATGCTAATGTGCATGCTACTTCTTGTACACTTCACAATGCAATATTAACATTGTGACAAGTGGCTTATAGAAGTTAAGCCCCCTGCCATAGGCGAGAGAAATAAAGTTCGCGGCGCGACGATACGCGGCGCCATCGATCAAGCGACCGATGGCTTGACGCGGGAAAAGGCGCGAGAATCCGCGGCATACCGAAGCGCGGTGCTATCGATCAAGAATCGATAGCGCTACGTGGGAAAACTGATAGGCAAGAGGGGAAAAAGGAGCCCTCCCCTCAAGTCTTCTTCTCGTCCGAACCGTTCAGCTAGCCGCACATGCTTTGAGATAGACACGAGTTTTACGCAATCTTTGAAGGTTTTCCGCAGCGTTCCGCAGCCGTAATAGAAAGAGACGATTCTACGATTAGGTATTAATCAACTTCCCTATCCCGAATACCGCCGCCTCCGTGGGTGTGCCAATCTAGGATTGGCACACACTCTGAGTAGCCGAGCCCGGTGGGAGCAACACCGGTAGCGGGGTCTGAGGGAAGGCCCCACACACACAATTCAAGAGATAAAGCAGGACCAGAGGAAGCTCCTGCGTTGCTAACGGGCGTAAACAAATTTACCCCGTTACAACATATCTTAACATAGTGTTAGATACGTTGTTTGCAGGATTCATGACGTAAGTCGTATACGTTAAACTTTGGGACACAAGGCTTGTTTTTTTAAATGAATTTAATTATTATCGTATCCTAATGAATTTTATTATATTTTAAGTAATAAAAAGTGAGTTTATTAACAAATCTTTTTAAATAACTACATCTCTTTAATATTTATAAATTAATTTATTACAACCGCTGATAATACGTTTTTTTTTTTCATTTTCTATTAAAAACGTTAACTGGAACCATACTTGACGGACCCTTTACTAAGAACTCATTATAATAAGAAAATACTATTGAGATTTTTTACTTAATTGAAAATAAAATAATTTAATCTGTTTTAGGATAAAATAAACTTTTATTAACTTATATGAAGTACTTAAGAATGTTGTAAGATAGAAAATTATGTAAATGCTTCTTTATGTTATATATTTAGTGATATTATCATACATAAAAAAAAAGTTTTTTTAGAAATATTGTTTAACATCTTTACAGTAAATTAATATAAATTAATATCAATGTTTGTCTATGTTACTTGATATTAAAATAAAATATATGTCATATTACAAATATTTAAACCCAAACCAGAATTTTTACGTATTAATCATACATAAAAAAAAGTTTTTTTATTAATATTGTTTAACACCTCTACAGCAAATTAATATTAATGTTTATCTATGATACTTTATATTTAAATAAAATATATATTTCATATGATATTTACGAATATTGAAAATATATTTAACCCAAACAAGAATTTTTACATGCAGAGAAGTAATGAATTTCAATTAGTAACTAAAAGTTTTATAAAATTTCTGAAATTACGTTTTGTCTTCAACTTTATTTATGCATTTATAATACGATGTTACGAATACAGTCGACTGATAAATAAATAAATTTTAATTTTACATACTTATTGTAATGTTATACCATATGTTTTTTTTTTTTAAATACACAAGCAGGTTTATTTCATTAATAAACTTTTGAAAGGGTCCGTCAAGAATGGTTTCAGTTAACGTTTTTAATAGAAAATGAAAAAAATAAACGTATTATCAGCGGTTGTAATAAATTAATTTATAAATATTAAAGAGATGTAGTTATTTAAAAAGATTTGTTAATAAATTCACTTTTTATTACTTAAAATATAATAAAATTCATAAGGATACGATAATAATTAAATTCATTTAAAAAAACAAGCCTTGTGTCCCAAAGTTTCACGTATACGACTTACGTCATGAATCCTGCAAATAACGTATCTAACACTATG
The DNA here is from genome assembly GCA_949987625.1 of Chalcis sispes. Lineage (NCBI taxonomy): Eukaryota > Metazoa > Arthropoda > Insecta > Hymenoptera > Chalcididae > Chalcis > Chalcis sispes. The sequence continues at coordinate 36,886,509 of OX465097.1, forward strand.
TTAAGATATGTTAATATTGCATTGTGAAGTGTACAAGAAGTAGCATGCACATTAGCATAATTTTACAAATAAAAATATGTACATTAAATTCCAAAACAATTTTAATTGTACAAAGTAATAATATATAGTTAGTTGTATATCATGTATGCAGATAAGTTTTTGCTAATGGCTATGCCATAGGGCTCTCCGTTTATTATCAAAAAAGTATCTTTAAAATTAAAGAAACATACTTGACAATACACAATCGATTTCAATGCTTTCATGTGTGTAAAATTCTTTGAAAAAAATATGATTAACATTTGCTTAAAGTTTTATTATAAAATACAAAAATAAAAGAGAAATAAAATAAGAAGTCAGTTCTAAAACAAAAAAAAAATTATACTTGACAATATAGATATTGGATTTTACAAATTTCCTTTGCCTAAATTTGTTTTAAAATATTTTAATATAAAAATGATAAAACATGTGTCTACGACAAAAATATTCATTAACAGAAATAGAAGCATAATAATGAAAATAAATAAATAAAAACTTAATAAATGTTTCTAAATAAGTATTTATGTAATATGCTGCTCAAATGTAGTTGATAAATAAAGTATATCTTAATAATTAATAAATCACTCGCATAGTGAGAAGTCACGAATAAGAGAGTAATCTTAAAGAATTTTGCGGAGTGTGTAAGATTCTTTGAAAATAATATAATGAACATCTGCTTAAAGTTTTATTAGTATTTTACAGTTATAAGAAATTATTAAATAATTATTTAATTTAAAGAGATACTATAGTAATAAAGTTGTTGTCAGCCGTAACCCATACTTGCCAAATTTTTGTCTTTTGTAAAAAGAGGTTGTAATAGGATTTCACAACTTGTTCAGAATTCTAAAAGTAAAATAATTATTCAAAGAAAATGATAATAATTTTTTTTGAAGAAAGATTTCAAAATACGTTATAATCTGTAATTATTATTGTTGCAGTCTAAAATAAATATTGCAACGGTACGTTTCATGATACACCGATTTTTGAATAAATAGTCGTTTCGCGCCAGTCAGGAGCGGCAAAACCTCGCAGACTGCCCCTAGTTTCGGCAGGGCCGTACAATAAGCGGGTCGACATAAGCACGGCTCAACTTTTATATAAATGTAAATTAACAAATAACGATTATATTCGCTGCCCTTTTATAATAAAAATTGAATATAAAAATTAATAAAAAATTATTTTTGTTAAATAAAATATAAGACTTGATAAATTAAAATAAATATCAAAGATAATTTAAATATAAAAGTATGTAAATAGAAAAGGATAGACTATGCCCTGCGCAATTAGACATGTAAACAATAGCTAAATAGATCAACGCACAAGAGCCGCCTAAATTACAATTAAAGGTGGGAAGTCCTCGATCGGCCTATATAAGGCGTAGCCAAGCTAGAGCAGTCACTCAGTCCTTCGCCGAGGTCTCCCAAGGAGCAGACCAGGGTGAGTCTAAAGGGGTATAGTACTTTGTTCAATCCTGAGTTGGGTTGATCGGAGCTTGTTTCTCGCAATCTACCTTAGTTTGCAGTGCGTGCAGCTCTTCTTCAATCTTTCTACGGGTTGATTGGAGTTGCATTCCTGCAGGCTATATCCTGGGTTGCAAATTCTGTATTAGTAGTCTAGAGGACGACTCTGTCTTTTCAATCCCGAGTTGGGTGGATTGGAGCTGTCTTCTAGAAACTATTTTCTAGAAACTTCTTTATTATCAATCTCAAGCTGGGTTGATTAGAGTCGTTTTCTCTCAGGGAATTTTTTGGAAACTTCTCTTATTTTTTCAATCCCTCGCTGGGTTGATTGGAGTTGTTTCCCATAAGCTAGTTTAGAAGCGCGACGCGCCAGCTAGTACTCCACCTCCAAGATAGAAATTTTTTTTGTCGAGTCAAAGATAGATAGGTCGACCTACCTCAGTGAATACTAGGTGCACCTAATGTACGAATTTCTGTAGAATATAACATTGCAATTTATTGAGTAAATTTGCATGCGCATAGTTTACGTCCCGAAAAGGTATTACGAATACGTATCTAGTGTTAAGTAGTCCATATTAAAGTTTCTTTATTTTTTATATATCCGTCTTGTTTATTTATTTCTTTTCTCCACGTCCACTTGTGTCACACAAAGAACAAAGTCAACGTCCCTCATAAAATGTACGTTGCAATATATTGATTACTATTAGTGATAAAATAAATAACTAATAGGTAAGTAATTTTTTTTATATTTTACTTATATTTATAATGAAAGAATAATATATATACCAAATAATATTTCAATGAAAACTATCTTTTTTAATTAGTCTTTTTGATGATCTTTGATATTTTTCTATGCTCATCATTTTTAATTTAAATTAATCTTTCAATGTATTGATGATAAAATATAAATATACATAATTATACTTTTAGATATGGGTAAAACACCAACAATGATAATATTTACATTTTATTTTTATTTTACCCTGATAAGTTGCTACTTATAAATGAGTTTGAATTTTCCAACGTTGTATTCTAAAGAAATTTTTTAAAAACTGTTTTTATTTAAAATTTATACTAATATTGTTTTAGCCTTAGTGTTTTATAGCATAACCTAATATTCAGACATGGATTTAAATATAATTAGTACACTTTTAGCAACTTTATTTAATTATGAAAAATTATTTCGTTGTACTCTAACATTGCAAACTTCAGGCCCATACTTATAAATAAAGAAAAAAATTCACATAATTTATTTATTTATTTTTATTTAATAATTTAGGAATAAAGTATGGACAATCAATCAAATATACGATATACTAGGTTGTTCAAAAAGTTTTGAAAGCGGAAATGAAGATACTTCTTTTTGTTGGTGAAATCACTTTTATTGCTCAGTATAATCTCCTATAAGTTCAATACACTTAGTCCAACGGTCTTCCAACTTGTTTATCCAATCTTGGAAGTGACTTTCTGCAAGGCCTGTAAAATACTCCTCTACGACGGCTATAACCTCTTCGTCTGATAAAAAATGCTTCCCACGAAGGAATTTCTTGAGGTGTGGAAACAGCCAGAAGTCAGAGGGAGCTAAATTAGGCGAATAAGGTGGATGCTGCAACAATTCGTACTTTAATTCGGTTATTTTAGTGATGGTTTTTTGAGCTGTGTGAGCGGGTGCATTGTCTTGATGAAAAATGATTTTTTTCTTGTGCAAACCGGGTCTTTTTTCACTTATTCTTCCATCCAATTGGTCTAAAAGGTTACAATAATATTCAGAATTTATTGTTTTGCCAGTTTGGAGATAATCCACCAACAAAATCCCTTTTGCATCCCAAAAAACTGACACTAACACCTTCTTCGCCGATTTCTGGACACGAACTCGCTTCGGTGCCGAAGTGCCTGGTTGACACCACTCTTTAGCCTCTTGTTTTAATTCAGGGTCATGATGGTAGACCCAAGTCTCATCCATAGTGATGAATCGACGCAAAAAATCCTTTTTATCCTTTCGAAAACGCTCCAAATGTTGCTCAGAAAGTCGCATTCGAACGTGTTTTTGTTCCATTGTGAGCGAATGCGGCACCCATTGTGCACAGAGCTTTCTGAAACCCAAAACTTCATTTAAAATACGACTCACACTGCCTAATGAGATGTCTAGGGCCTCTGCTAAATCTCTCTCCGTCAATCGACGATTTTCCAAAACTATATCCTGTACTTTTGCTATGAATGCTGGTGTTGATGCACTTTTTGGACGTCCTGAGCGTGGATCGTCTTCAACGCTTTTTCGACCACGTCTAAACTCTAAAACCCATCGATGCACAGTTGGAAATGAAGGAGCAGATTTCTTTAACACTTTCACCATTTTTGTATGAATTTCCGTTGCTGATAAACCTTCCAAAACAAAGAATTTTATCACTGCACGATATTCGGTTTTTTCCATTGTAAAAAAAATACACTGACATGTTAACTTCAAATGGCTGGTAAACAAACAATGAATTGACAGAGTGGAATAAAACTTTGGGTATGTTTATATGAAAGATAAAATATTAAAATGGCGTAAAAATTTTGGTTCTTCTACTGCTCTATAGATCTCGCTTTCAAAACTTTTTTAACAACCTAGTACTAATGATACTGCTCTTAAAGCTATGTGTCCTGGAGACAAAACCATGTAAGTATTGTCTTATTTTATTTTTTTTATTCTATTATAATTTTTATTTTTCTTGTACATATTATTTATAATAAATGTTATATTATTATTTGTCTTTCGGTGAATTAAAAGGATTCATCAGTGAAATAAAGCCATTGAAAGTTTTAAGAAGTGGTAGTCGCTTATTGAAATTTATTGTTAGCAATGGAAATAAAAATCTATTTATTTTATTATGGAATGACTTGATTGAAAGATATCAAAGTGACATTCAAATTAATAGGGTATTGTATACAATTAATGAAAATATGTAAAAGAAAGAATATATATATGAACAATTTATAAAGAAATTATTATCTAAAATTTTTCTTTTCAGATAATTTATATAGAAGGTGGAGAGTGTTCTAAGTCCAGATTTGTAGACAAAGATGAAAAAGTTTTATTGAAGGAAGTAATAATTCAGTCATGAACCATTGTAACTTATTTAGGATATCATAAAGAGGCCCTTAATAAAGAATTTGAGGATGTACTATTTGAAGATGTTGGTAGTTCGACTGGACTAATAAGTTAGAAACATATTAATTTTGTTGTTTTATTTAGATTAATTAATAAACTCAGGATATGTAAAGATTTGTAAGTGATGGCAGCAACAACAGTTAGCCATGCGAGCGTTTAATTAGAAACAAAAGAAGAACAAAACGTTAAAAATAACAATAAAATCATTTACATCTTAAAATACCGTAGACGTAATATACATTGCGTATATAATAAAATATACATAAATTCAAACTATGTCAATCCTAACATATACTTTTATTTTATTTATTCAACAAATATTGTATGATGTGATTTTATAGGATAGAATAAAAATTAAAATGTTGTAGGAGTCAAAGGCTATATTAGGACCTGCTTCTCCATTGTACCTACTCAATCAGGACAATTTTTAGGAGTCGGTGCTATAGCGAACGGAGAAAGAAAAATTCCTATAGAAATTGACAACTACAAGCAAACTACTATAGAAAAAAGGATCTGTGTTTATGTAATCGGAACTCTAAAAGCTAATGGTAAAAACATTTTAATATTATTTATTATTTTTATTTTATATATTAATTATATGAATAATTTTAATCAACATTGCAGATGGACCTTTAAAAATAAAATGCGTAAATATGTCTTCAATAATTATTTTAGAAGAAAAACCGAAAATGAGTTATGAAGATTTAGAAAACTCATTTAAACTGATTAAAAGATCTCGTGAAGAATCGTCGGATTCAGATGAATAAAATTAGATAAAATTATTGTTTATTTCAAATATTTTTATATTATATCATAGTATCTTAGACCTTAATTTATTTTTGTACTTCGAAAATGTTGTTTATCTTTTGTTACATTTTTCAAAGTTATTGCGTACATATTCTTTTTTATCAATTTAAATATGTATTAAGAAAAAAATTATATATCTAGAATAAGTCTTAAAAATATGTAGAATAAATCTTAAAAAAAATCTTTGCTGAAAGTTATTACTAAGAAAGGCTGTGATAAACTATAAGTAATATTACTTTTGCATAATAATTAAAATAAATAGCAAATATTTAATAAAAGTTAAACGCACAAAAAGGATGATGTAAAGAAAGATGTTGTAAAGTGTTTATTGTGTTCTTTTAATATTATAATGACAAGAAAAATAAAATATTAATAAAAATATAATTTTGTTTCATTAATTTTAAAACTTAATTATAATGACAAGAAAAATAAAATATTAATAAAAATATAATTTTGTTTCATTAATTAATTAATTTTAAAACTTAATATTTAATTTATTTATAAATAAATATATTTAATGACAGTTGAATGCATAAGAAAGGATGAGTTTATTGTATTATTTTATATTTATTTATTATTATATCTTACAATAACAAAAAATAAAAAATTAATATAAATATTGGGTGTACAACTTTGCTTCCGCCGTTTTTTTCTGAAATTCGAGGCTTTATTGTAAAAGTTGGTTATACATTTATGATTCAAAGTATTGTCCATCGCTGACCACTACTTTCTCCCATCTTTCGGGCAGCATACGAATCCCGCGTTGAAAAAACTGGTCATCTCTTGAATCGATCCACGAATCGATCCAATTTTTTACTTCTTCATAAGACCGGAAGTGCTGGTCAGCCAGGCCGTGTGCCATTGATCGAAATAAGTGATAGTCCGAGCGAGCAACGTCTGGAGAATACGGCGGGTGGGGTAGGACTTCCCATTTCAAAGTTTCCAAGTATGTCTTGACCACTTACGCAACATGAGGTCGAGCATTGTCATGCTGTAAAATCACTTTATCATGTCTCTCGTTGTATTGCGGCCGCTTGTCTTTCAATGCTCGGCTCAAACGCATTAATTGCGTTCGATAACGATCGCCTGTGATTGTTTCAGTCGGTTTTAACAACTCATAATACACAACGTCGAGCTGGTCCCACCAAATACTGAGCATGACCTTGGAACCGTGAATATTCGGTTTGGCTGTCGACGTGGAAGCATGGCCGGGATATCCCCACGATTTTCTGCGCTTGGGATTATCGTAGTAAACCAATTTTTCGTTCCCAGTCACAATGCGATGCAGAAATCCCTTCCATCTTTGCCTTGCAAGCAGCTGTTCACAAACACACAAACGCCGTTCAACATCTCTCGGCTTCAACTCGTACGGAACCCAATTTCCTTGTTTCTGAATCATTCCCATGTCTCTCAGGCGTTTTAAAATGGCTTGTTACGTCACTCCCAATGATCCTGCCAATTCTTGTTGCGTTTGACACAATTCTTAATCAAATAATGCCTCCAATTCTGCATCTTTGAAAACCTTCTTTCTTCCACCACCATGCTGGTTTTCGACGTTAAAATCGCCGTTCTTGAAGCGTTGAAACCACTTTCGGCACGTTCTTTCACTAATAGCGGCCTCACCATAGGTCTTTGAGAGCATTCTATGAGCCTCAGTCGCAGATTTCTTCATATTAAAGCAGAAAATTAAAACCTCCCGCAAATGACGAGAATTTGGCTCGTAAGCTGACATGTTTAATCGAGAATAACCTTATAATGCAGACACAAATCGACTAATATTTCGATGGCGTTATGTTTACAAATACCTAAGCTTATTGCATGACATCTATGATCTATTTATTTCAACTACCACTTACCGCTACAGCCATCTATTGCAAAACGGCGGAAGCAAAGTTGTACACCCAATATATAATTTTATAACACTATTATTTTACTTATGTAAAGCATAAAACCTTTTTCATACAATGTTTAAAATGAAATTGCATAAGTGCTGTTTTTCACGGCGCGCATGCGTGCAGACGCTATCTAACATCTTGCGAAAACTATATATATATATACAAAATAATCATAATGATAAATACAAAATAATCATAATGATATTTAGATAATAATCATAATTATAAATACAAAATAATCATAATGATATTTAGAAAATAATCATAATGATAGCGACTGAACGGAAACACGAAAATCGAAACGGTGGGACCTAAAATGCGAAACTGTAGCTTGTATCTCTGCAATGGCAGAGTGTAGAAAGCTGGAGTTTTTATTTTCAAAAGAAGTGGAAAAATAATAAGATAGTATCATTTTAATATCATTTTTCATGTATACAAAGATCTTTTTCAAGCAATTAAGTTTCACATTCCCGATTTTAAAGTATAAAGGTCTAGCGCGCCGCGTTGCTATTAGTACTCATACTTGCAACGTGGCGCGGCCGCGCCACTTGATATACTATTTTAGAGGTTATTTGTGTATTGATTTGACTTATATATACCATTTTGGAGGTTATATTTTTTAAAGATTTTGATATATACGAAGAAAATATCTTCTTTTCTTTATTATATATATAGGTTCTCGATATATAATTTGTTGATAGTATTAAAAAAAATTAAATACGTGTTGATACTATTTAAAAATTAAAAATGTTATACATTTACTTAAAAGTTTTTATTGCTGGCATTATTCAAGTAAATAATAAATAAACATGAAATAATTGCGCTTTAAACGAAAATAATCAAAGGGTTATTAATTATGTTTACTATCTCTTCTATAGTGTAAAGTATCTTTTTAAATTAAGATATGATTACAATTTAAATATCTTCAAATTCATAATTTCGCTCTTGAGATTTTACTACATATGTCATAAACGTTACAACTAGTGCCCAACGTGGGGCAGTTTCAAACATTAACCGCCATAGGAGCAATTAGCTTCGGGGGACGCGCAATTCGCAAAAGGTGCGAAGATGCCCTTTGCGCCCCCTTTTTGGAAGCTAAAGTCTCGGACGGCTTTGCTCCTGGGTCCAGGCTCGAGAAGCCGGTCTACGGACCCAACTTACCCGTTGCAACGCCGCGCAAACGTCGTTGCGTGGCTCGCGCGTCGTCCTCACCTGGCTAATTGAATCTCGGAGAGGGCGGTATTCGGGAGGAGAGCTGAAAGCTCCTCGTTGCAGAAATAATAAAGCGATATCAAGAAAAATTAATGAAAAGAAAAAAGAAATTTAACTAAATAAATATGAAAAATTGCAAGAAAAAGGAATGTAAACAATCTATCGTTAATTCAAAAAAATAATATAATAATAAAAAAAAAATCAATAAAATCATACAAGAGAAAAGAAAGGGAAGAAAAAAAGAAAAAGATTGATAAAATAAATAAAATAATTTAATTAATTAAATAAATAATAAATAAGAACATCAATAAATTAAAGAATAATAAATAACGATAGCGTTTACAAAAATAAATCAACAAAAATAAATTGTAATTAACGCGTACGAGGAGCGCAGGCGGTAAGGCGCGATATAATGCGCGAAAACAACTCCCGCGCGCGGCGTACTATACGAGTGCGAGAGAGAAAGAACGTCTCTCGCACTACGCCTATAAGAGTGAGAGAGAAAGGCCTCTCTCACTGGCGCGCGCCGTCTAACGTATGGGTGCGAGAGAGAAGAGCACTCTCCCGCACGGAGCCCGTTGGAGCGAGAGAGAGAACGCAACTCTCTCGCACTGATCTAACTCGGGTGGGAGATAAAGGTTTCTCCCACTCGCGCGCGCGCCATATATACTGCGAGTGCGAGAGAGAAAGCGACTCTCCCGCACTGCTGCCATTAGAGTGAGAGAGATAATGCTCTCTCACTCACGCGCGCTTATGCTTCTATAGGTGCGAGAGAGAACGCAACTCTCTCGCCCTGTATACGAGAGTGAGAGAGATAGCGCTCTCTCACTCGCACAAAGCGCTAAAAAACTAACTTAGAAAGGGAAGGAGTAACCGGCGGAGGTTACTCCTACGCAAATAAACAAAAAAGAGATGCGCGCGCAAAAGTATAGTTTTAAACTACTTACTCCTTTCGGCTGGCCAGCCTCGCACGCTACGCGGAGACGGGAGAACAGATTGGGCGAACCGGTAACGCACCGTCGCCCTGATCAGCCTCGCTGAATTTTTCCGGTCGCCGGTGTGGGATGCCTCCGTCGGCCGGTGAGCTTTCCTTGCGACTCGCGTAGCAAATGCACGCCGAACTGCAGCACAGCACGATCTTCGCGCGCGAGAAAAACTCGAAAAAAACACAAAAAAGGATGCGGGAACAAAGGGACGTAGCGCGTCCCAAAATGGCGGATTCAAAACTCTATCTATTGTAAAGGTTGGCGGTAATTAAAAGAAAATTATCGCTCCTTGAACTCGCGATTTTCTTTTTTTTTATTTTAGATATATAAACCGCGTGTTAATATTGCCGTTTGCGCCTATCCTTCGATACTAGCGCGGGTGGCTTCTGCGAACTATTTTTTAGGTTGAATTTACTAGGTTGAAAACTCGAACTGAACTAAAGATAATTTTTAAGTTTTCTCTTCATATACCGAATTTTTCTTCGCGGCGCGTTTTCTTTAAAATACGTAGGGTAGGGTTTTATTACTCTCCCTTATCTTATCTCGTGTTTTTCCGTAAATGCTCATTTACGGTTTAAGGATGGTTAAATCCTTAGAGTTAGTAATGCATGCCATAAAAGAGGGAATAGCGAATGTTCGAAAGCGTTACCAGCTGCTCGGGAGGTCAACTTTAGCACAGTCTCACCTTTCCGACGCCACACACTCTTTCGAACGGAGGAATATTGGATAATCAAAGGCGTTACCAGCTGCTCGGGAGGTCGACTTTAGCACAGTCTCACCTTTTCGATGCCACACACTCCTTTGATGGGAGGAAAATTGGTTAATCAAAGGCGTTACCAGCTGCTCGGGAGGTCGACTTTAGCACAGTCTCACCTTTCCGACGCCACACACTCCTTTGATGGGAGGAAAATTGGTTAATCAAAGGCGTTACCAGCTGCTCGGGAGGTCGACTTTAGCACAGTCTCACCTTTCCGACGCCACACACTCCTTTGATGGGAGGAATCGAAAGCGTTACCAGCTGCTCGGGAGGTCGACTTTAGCACAGTCTCACCTTTCCGACGCCACACACTCTTTTGATGAAGGAAATATCGGGAGATGACGATGTAGGTAGGTTTAGACGTTAGTTAGATGAGAGGTATAAGAAATAAAAAGATAATTTTGTTAAATCTTACGTTTAATTAGATCTCTCAAATAATAATTTTAATACAATTATTTATACAAATTTTAGTCACAAAATTGAATGTAATAAAAGTTCGAATATAGAAAAATTTTGTACGTAATATAGCAAGAGTTTGAATATAGTAGGATTAGACTTAATATAGCAAGAATTTGAATATAGAAAAATTAGAAGTGGGCTTCAAGGTCGCTCTGAGTCTTGCTCTTGGAGTTTTTCTCAAGAAAAGCCGTCGAATGCATCGATGCACCGGCTTTTATACCCGCTGGACCGCGAGTTTTTCGGCGGCTGGAAAAGCGGCGAGAATAATTTGGGCCAATAAGGGCATTTCCTCGGCCCTACCCTTGACCTTAGTAGCATAGAAGGATTACAGTGGCGGGAAGAAGTCACGCCTCCGCCTACGCATTTTATGTGAAAGAGAGAGAAAGTGCATCGTGCGAGGGAGAGTGCATATGGTGTGAGTGAGAGAGAAGATAGGCAGCAGCGTTTGCCTGTCTCTCTCGCTCTCATTGGTAACTATCAGCTTTCTTTCTATCTCACATTTACAACATTAATTTATTAAATATATAAAACTTATAATAATAAAACTTATATAATTATATTTATATATAATACAATTAATAATATAAAATACAATAATAATAATACAATAATAATATAGAATACAATAATAATAGATGAATTACATATTGAATTATTAGATTACTTATCAAATTTATTAACAAGGATTTTATATAATAATAATTTTGCCGTTTTTAACTTAAATTACAAGAAAAAGTAAGACAAAAATAAAATACAAAAACGCATGATAATTTTAATACGGACCTTTTAAAGCAGTTAAATAAGCAGCGTGCAGGTATATTGTTGGATTTAGAATTTAGTTGAATATTATTGTTAATTACGGGTGGCTCAAGCGATTATATTTATTGTATAATATAAAAAAATTTATACTTATAACGGTTACATTTTTGAACTACGCGGATGCTATCGTTTATCTGTTTCTATTCTCAAGCACTTGGCGCACATGTGGACAAGATAAACAAGCATCCTAGAGGAAACGTATCTGAGATTTTCTCTAAGACTTGTTTTAAAATTTTCGAAGTAAAAAAAAAATTTTAAAATCGGATAAAATATAACGGGACGTAACACTATAATATACGCGTGGTAATTGCGAAGGCGCTAAGTGAACCTTTGTGCGATCTAATTGACGGAGCAAGACGAACTCCCTGGAAAACGCGGGAAGAAGCTAGCTTGCCTTGCCTGAACCCGCCTATCTTTTCTATACAGCACACGACTATTCTATCTATCGGCGTGTACCGTATTTTCCCGCCCGGGGCTGTCACGTTACCGAAATTAAACTCGGCTCGTGGACCGCGGAATCGCACGAAATATAAACACGTGCGGAAAACAGAGTGTTCTCCGTGACACCCCCCTCCCAGAAATCGCTTATCCTTGATAAGCGGATTCTGTCACACTCCGCGCGTGTGGGATCAATAGCATATCGGGCACGGGGTAAACAGGGGAAAATCACGTGCGAATTTCCGCACCTCTCGGTCTGCCCCGGCCGCGAAGCTGGGGTTCTGCACGCTTGCGCTTTTCCGCGGTCTACCCCTTCTCCTTTTGGGCTCGGGGTTGACCTCGGACGGATCGGGTTCAGGCTCGACGGGCTCCGCTGAGCCTTCGCTCGTCGGCTGTGGCTCTGTTGCGGGAGCCGGAGCGCTCGCCAAAGGCGGGTCGCGCGTCGTCTACTTTTCCCTCAGTGGTTGGGGCTCTCGGTGTACTTCGGCGGGGTCGACGTCGTCTTCTTCGGGTGCTTGCCCACCGTAGTACGCCTTTGAATGTTCAGCGTAAACTAAATCTTTAAGCTCACCTCGCTCGCTGATGAGCTTGAAGCAATTAGAGCCCCTGGTCTCCACTATCCAATAGGGACCCGTAAATCTCGGCGCTAATTTGGCCGATAACACGGTCCATTACGCGCTGAAAGGTAGCGCCGGCATACGAAAGGCCGTATTACATCCTTTTAAATTGAAAAAAGACCCATGCCGGGTACGGTAAACGCCGCGATAGGTCGTGAGTCAACCTTTAGTGGTATTTGATGGTATGCCCTGCTCAGGTCGAGGGTAGAAATATACCTCGTCTTCTGCAGCTTACGCAAGATATCCTGCATATAAGACAAAGGATATGCGTCCGGCTTCGTAACCGCGTTGACTTTGCGAAAGTCAATGCAGAAGCGGTACGAGCCGTTCTCCTTGCGCACCATCACCACCGGGCTAGACCAGCCACTGGTTGGCGGTTCAATTACGTCTTCCTGAAGCATCTCTTGGACTTGGCGATGCATTTCTTCCTAAATCTTGTCCGAGATGGGGTAATAGCGTTGCTTGATGGGCGAAGCGTCGCCTACATCAACCGCATGTTCTACCCCGTGTGTGCATTCCAGGGCGGACCCTTCGCTCGGCGAAACGGCGTCGAGCAAAGCTTGAAGTCGGGCACGCTGGTCGTCGGTTACGTCGGCTACGCTGGCAGACGCTAGCGCACGTACGCTGGCAGCTATGCTGGCGACTTCCAGGCCGACACTTACATTTGCGTCTTTAAAATGTAGACGGTCGGTGTCGGGGTCCAAAACCGCGCGGAATGCTCGGATAAAATTAACTCCGACATAGCATTCCTCGTCAATCTGAGGCATTATGGCAACTCTAATGTCATGAGTTAACCCTGCGACAGCGAAGGGCAACTTGACATGTCCCAACAGCGAGAGGTGCCTGCCATCAGCGACTTTACGCGCCCTGATTCGGCTGGGATGAGCTCACGGTCAAGGGCATTGGCAATTTGCAAGCCAATAGGGCTCATGACCGTGTTTGATGCTCCTGGATCGTATAATGCGCGGAGGCGGTAACCTCCTACCGCCACCTGAAGCCACCAACGGGTCTCGTCTTCAGGTTTGTACGCGCGTGCGACCTGTCCTGCGAAGGATAAAGCTTCTCGCAGGTCGGCGGGGGTCGTAGCGTGCTCCGTCAAAGGTGGAGACACTGAGCTGGTTATGGGGACCGTCAAAGACGAGTCGGTTAATTTCCCGCTTAACCGCTCTTCGACCCGTTTCCCGCACATTTGGGACACGTCCTTACCGTGTACCCAAGCTCGCCGCAGGTGTGGCACTTTATCGGCCCTTGTGACATGGTGGTGCGCATGGGAGAGGCCTTCTTTGCCGACGGCGCATTCTGGCGCTCGTCACGCTTCCCTTTGGCCGGCGGCGAGCTGCGCTTTGGCTTGCTTTCGCCTTTGCCCCTCGGAGAAGACCTCCGACTGCGGTGAGTCGGCTGGGGGGAAGTCCTGGCAGACTTAAAATCTTGCTGTTATGACTTCATCTGGTCGCCTAAAATGCTGGCGACCGTTGCCGCAAAAGTAGCAGCATCTAGCGCCGGAGGCGTCGCAGCGACCGCGCTGACTTTTGCCCTCGCCGGCTTGCCCTCTGCACTCGGTTGGTGCTCGGTCCTTTGCCTTCGTGTCTCGGACCGAGGCTTATAGACCATCTCTGGCAAGAGTGTGGCTTCAGGTGGTGGAGGCGGGCGGTAGGTTTTGCGGCACTCTAACGTTTGTTCCGCTTCTACCGCTAGGTCGAGCAGCGTCTCGACGCTGTCGACTTCTACCCGCCGGACCATCGATTGCAGCTCTGGCCGCAAATTACGATGCAGCATATCGAGCTGCTGGTCTCGGCTGGGCATGGGGGAGAGCTTGCGCATAATCGCGACCAGGCATGTGATGTAATCACGTACCGGCTCATCAACCCCTTGCGTCCGGCTGTTCGCTTCGGACGCGAGCCTCTGTTGAAACCTTCTGGAGGTTCCATACAGTCTTGCTGCTGCCTCAAAATCGGCCCAGCAAGACCACTTACTCTTTTCATTGCGGTACCACGTTGCCGCATTGTCAGTGAAGAGTTCTGATAACGATGATAGAACCTCTTCCTCCGACAGGTTTGCCAGAGCTCGGCAGTCTTCCAGTCGAGCCAAGAATACATAAATACTCTGATTCTTTGCTCCGGAGAAGCGGATTTGCCATTTCCGCACTATTTGGCCGATATCCCGCGACGATTGCCGCGTTGAGTGCCCGATAAAGGTTTCGGGGCCTCCCACGCTCGCGGGATACGCAGAATTACTGTCCGGGGCGAACGTTGCCGCCGGACAGGCCCCCCCCTCCTTAGACACGCCATGCGGTGCTTGGCGTGCAGGATGTGGGTTAGGGGTTTGCTGTGGGCGAGCACGTAGAGGTGTGCTGCCGGCTACAGGCTCGTCTGCGTAATGGCAAGTATATGTGTCAGCGAATTGTACCTGTGTTCGCCGACATTCCGCTTCATGACTGCTCGTTTTGGCGTCTAGCTCGTTCACCTTGGCCGTTAAGGCCAGGTTACCCCAATAAACGTAATTTTTTTCAATACATTTTATTCATAGTACGAAACATGTTGAGTAATCAATTTTTTTACATATGAAAGCACATATATAAATTTACTTGAAATAATTTTTTTTTTTTTTTTTTTCAAAATGGCGGTCCTGAAAATGGCTGCTGAAACTCATCTGATTCACAAATGGATGACATCATTTCTTGGAAAAGAATTATCTGAAAGCAAAAAACAAAATGGTTTCATGTTCTGTATCGAATTGGCTATGGCCTCAAGCAGAATGAAATATTTTCAATGAAAAAAAACAAAATGGCGGACTTTTGAATTTTTTTAACATTTTTTTTCACTTTTAATTGTTTATAACTTTTTTAAATGATAATGAATATTTCTGGTTCTGCTTGAGGCCATAGCCAGACATCCAAAGAGTAAAATGCCGTTTGGTTCATATCGATAAGTGCAATAGTTTTGAAATGAGAGTGTCATCCATGCGAAAAAACGTGGTTCGGAGAAAAATCAGTTCAAAGTTTTTATTCGTAAAAAATCGTAAAAAAAATGAATTTTACTCACATATCCATTCCAGCTTCATACACAGCTCCTTCCTGGTCTTCGTAGGCATCATTCTCAAGAATTCTTGCATTTCTTAAAGAAGTTCTATGTTCTTTAGACGCTTCAGTAGCTTCTAGCTCAGCTCGATCAACACGTCTGCTGTTGGCCCTATCAGCAAAGTGCCTTGCTTCCGGGCCGATTCTTACACCCATAACTTCCATTACTTTTAATATGGGTAAAAGCCCTTCATTGAAAATGCAAGCAGCACTGAGAGCAGCAATTTCAAGCGTTTTTTTTCCAACAAACTTATGTTTAGGGGCTATGTTCCAAACACATGAGTTGTAACTTTCGTTATTGTTTTGCGTGTTAGCCCCTAAACATCTCTCGAGCAACTTGTCGTCGGTTAGTTCTTCATAAATTGGCTGTAAAAGATCTTGAATTTCCTGATCGAAAGCTGGAGGATGGTTGTAATTCTGTTTTGTAGCTACTGCCTTTTGATAAGCGCACCATGAATCTGCTCCGGCTGGACAATACTGGTGTTGTGGCTTAGCATCGGTGGAACACTTGTGATACAATGTGGCTAGAATTGCATTCTTCATGTCTGGCACAGAATCGGGATGACTAAGCACAGCTTTTTTAAAATAGCTAGATAAGAGCGACAGTTGCGGTTCAGTAAATTTTAAAGATTTTACGGGTAATCCTCTCTCTTTATTTTTTTCTTGCTCTTCTTTAGCAGCTTTTTTGAAAACCATTTCACTAACAGCCTTCAATGCAATATGAACTTGCATTATGCATTTATAATAGCCATTTATACTGAATGCAGTTGCTGAGATATCCATCACTCCACAAAAATTCAATAAGCCATACAATCCAACTCCTAACAAGCGCATTGCATAAACTATTCTTCTGTTTATTTCATAACCATTTTTTATTTTTGGAGATGAAGGGATTGGTTCACTCTCCTCACAACCACAGATAATTTGTAACTCAAAACCTAATCCTTTTTCGACACTTTTTGCAAATTCCACTTTTTTATTACACTTTACAAACAACTCTCTGTTGCAATGTAGCAAATACAGACCACTGAACGATCACGTAAGTCAGCAACGGATGGATTTTCACTTCAAGTTGAGGATCGGCGTTTTTTAGTTTTTTTGCAGCAGCACTGGTTTGCTCTGTATCATCATTGGAACTATGTTGGTTACCCAAAAAACTCCTTCTTCCTGACCTATGTGGGACACCACTTTTTCTTTTTTTGTCCATGATAAATTTTGAGAGCTCACAAACGAAAAATTTACCGACGCGTGCGAGGACTGAACAGAATAACCATCACCAACGAAAACTTTACTTGTACTGCCGTATATTATATTCGAAGGACGCTCTCTAACTGTAAAGGACAGAATATTTTCGAGAAATATAGAAGGGAACAAAACAATAAAACGATCCGAAGGCACGCAGCAGCTGCCGCTACGGAAGGCGCTCGAGCGGCCGGATTTACCGCAGCGCTCCCCACTCTTTTATATCTGCTTCTCGGTCTTGCTGACCTTCGGGACTAGTTCTATACTATTTCTACGAGTATACTGTAGCAATTTATGAAAAAAAAAAAATTTCGATTTTTTCAAAATTGTTTGGGGTAACCTGGCCTTAATACTATAACCTCTGTGAGGAGTTATATTATGAGGAGTAAAATTTTTAATCAAAGTATTATTTAATTGAAATTTTTTACTTCTCGATATTAGAATTCCATTAATTTGAATAACTAAATATTGAATATTGAACTAAATATTGGAAAAAAAAAAAAAAAAAAAATTTACCAGAAGAATTTGATCTGAAATCTTAGAGGTAAAAGGAAATAACTGAATCCGCATAGCTAGCGGAAAAAGTTACTCTCTTATTTCAAAAATTGACATTGCCTTATCTGATTTTCCGTAACGTAACTTAGTGAATAATTATTGAGTTAATTGCTAATTATTTGTAATTCCATTATAATAATCAACTAATAAAATATCAGCATGAAAACTCTATTCACTTTAGCTACTTTGAAATTAATTGTAATTACTTTTTATTGAATATTTTAATAAATAAAATGGAGTTTTATACGTAAGTACATTACACATTGCAGCCGAAAAAAAAATTTAATCAATAATTGTTTGAAAATAGTAATAAAATATTATTTATGTAATACGCTTATATTATATCTCAGTGTATTTTTAATATAAATTTCAAATTTAAGTTTATTTTTAAGTATTCAATTAAAAAATTAATATTTTATTTTTTACTATTTAGAGAATTCTTTTATTATTAAAATTTTTTATTAACGTTTCATTTTTTCTTTATTTTCATGTCAAACAGAAGTTTTGTTTTATTTTAATTTTGTTGTCGGGAGTTTCTTTTCTTATTGAATAAAAGTTTTTATGATATTGGTTTTGATTTCGTAAAACAAAATCTCAATTTTCGTGGTCTATTAAAACGCTCTTCTGAGTCTGCGCACATTTGCTGCGTTTACACGAAATGTGCGTGTAAACTTTCCTTCTCTTTCTATCATGCGCGCAAGCATTCCCTCTCTTTCTATTATACGCGTAAACGCTTCCTCTCTTTCTACCATAAGTAGCGTAAATGTTCCCTCTCTTTCTATCATGCGCGTAAACGCTTTCTCTCTTTCTATCATAAGTAGCGTAAACGTTCCCTCTCTTTCTATCATGCGTGTAAACGTTCTCTCTCTTTCTATCATGCGTGTAAACGTTCTCTCTCTTTCTATCATGCGCGTATATGTTTCCTCTCTTTCTATCATGCGCGTAAACCTTCCCTCTCTTTCTATCATGCGCGTATATGTTCCCTCTCTTTCTAATGTGCGCGTCGGTTCGCTGCTAGACCGTAAGGCCGCAGCAGCTTCTGTCGCGCAAAAATTTCCTCGCACTTTTACTATGTCTCTGGTAATCTCCCTATCCATCTCTGATTGAAGCCAGTTCGCTCACTTTATGTATATTATCTCTATGTGGTTGGGTCAGTGTCAATTTACTTTAAACAGGATATGTTACAAAAAATTTGTATTTTTATAATATGCAATTTTTCTTCAAACATTTGAATTACAATTTATCCTTTTTGAAGAGCAATTAACATCAAATTTATATTTATTTTTTCTTTTATTATTTTATGTACTACTAAACATTTTTCGGAGTTCTGTACATAATAATTTTATTTAATCAGATTCATTTAATCAATTTTTAACGCAAGGTAAAACAATGATTTATAAACATTTTATTAACATGTTGTGCAACAATATTAATAATAAAGATTTCTGATTTTTAATTGCTAATTCTACGTAATATTTTGGATATATTCCTTATAAATATTTATGTTTTTTAATTGTTATATTTAGTTAATTTTTATCATACTTTTTTTAACCAAAATATTTGTATAATAGATTGCATAAATTTGAAATATATTCAACAAAATTAATTTGATTCGTTGAAATTGCGTATGATATCAATAAATATAAATTTAAATTAAATTATTAAATTTAATTTAATTTTGATTGAGTTTATTTTATTATAAATTTGACTTGGGTTTATACAAAAAATAATTTAATAAAGTTTTAAGTGTATTCATAATTATTAAAAAAAATGATGAAAAAATTACTCAATACTTTATTACATTTTGTAGATATTAAAAATAAATTCTACATCTACGTTAAGTTTTTAGTTGGTATTTAAAATTTATTAAAAATAGATCTTTTCCTGCTATTTCTTACTAATTTTATTGAATTTTTTTAAAACATTTTTTTAGTCAATAAAAATTTAAATAATTTTAAAATTATATTAAAACTTTTTTTTAATTAGTATCATAAATGTATAAAAAATAATTCATAATTGAAAATCTTAAATAATTTGTATTCAAATTGTAACTGATATTTATACTCTAATTATTTTGAAGTATCTCATGAATTAAAAATAAAACCTATAATTGTTTCAATTACATGAATATTTTTCATTTTATACTTGTAGTCAAATTGAATTAGTTCTGCTTGAATAAAACAATTTTAAAAAATTGCGCTTGTTTAATCATGGTATATAATCAGTCAAAAATTTAATTTATAACAATTATTTTTATTCAGTATTTTGAAAATGAGTTTGCATACTTATATCCAATCAAAAAAGTTTATTTATAATGAATCTAATTATAATTAGCAATACGAATCTGTATTAAAAAATTCTAAATAAGATCCAGTGATGTGAATTATTTGATGTAATCTTTTCAATGCTTTAGACAAATTAATCAATATTATAAAATATTGAAATTAAATATTTAATTTTATTCCATCTAGTTGCGTTTATATAATTAAGACAATCTTTAAATTTGATTTGATTTAAAACCTAGATTTTAAATATTAAAAAAAAATTTTAAAATAACATTTTAGTATAATTCAATTACACAAGATAATTATTAAAGGTATCAAAATTAATCTATGTAGTAATAAAATAAATTAAATTTTATTTAAATTAATTAATAATCAAAAATAAAAAAAATCCCCGATTCAAATATTTTCAGGCTTGCATAGTATTTTTATTTTATTATATTATATTATAGTATTGCATAGTATGTTTAAGAAATATCAAATTGAGGTAAAGCATGCTGTTGGTTTTGTATAAATAAATTAAATCGATATATATTTTAAAGTTTTTCTCAACCAATATTATATTATAGTAAATTTTAGTTAAAACTACAATAAATCTTTATATTATACTTTTGATGAATGTTCATTGCAAAGAGCTGGTTGAATAAACAAAACAGAATAATACTCGCATCTATGATCAAAGAATATAAAAAGTTTATTTAAATACTAGCACCTAATTACAAAATGTATTTATGTCTAAAAAGACAAATGCATATATCATAAAAGAATAAGAAAGAGAGCGCAGCGCATCATCTATCCAACACTCCCTCCCACCCAAACTCTCTCTTTTAGTCGCTTTAGAATCTATTGCCTGAAACTTCAAAAAAATTTTAATTCCAAATTCCGGTCAATCGTCACTGACGAGGGCAGGAAGCAATAGATAATATACTGACGCAGATAGAATGTGTATTCTTTTTTTTTGGGTCGTAACGATGGAAAGCTGTATTAGTCGACTTTGTTAGCCGGTACTAGCGAAAGTGTGAAGCTCTCATTTTTAATTCATACTTTATTCAATAAAACCACTACCCCGATCCTTGTAACTCCGCGGAAACCGTCCTTAAGGCATTACTTCGCGAGTCCAGTCAACGGCCCGTAGGCCCTCTCTGATCATATTGCTCTCTTCTATTTTACCTTACTAACAAGGAAAGGTTCTCAACCCGGACCTATCGATTTCTTTGGTTCTAGGATATATTAAAGTATATCAAAAAATAAGAGATAAGTCTTTTTTCTTATCGGCTAACTTCCACTTTCAAGGGGTTAAAATGACCCCTAAAAAAAGGGGTAAAAACATTTTTTGTAAATATCTCATAAACTAATAGGGATATTTTAACGATTAAAGCGGCAAAAAACTTTTTATTTAATGTAGAAATTTACCCCATAATTTTAATCCCATAATTTTGTAACCCCTGATTTTTATTGGGATAAATTCAGTTTTTATAACATTTTTCGATTTAAAACTTTTCAAATTTTATGAAAATAATTTTCAAATAATTTTTTTTTACAAAAATGGAAAAATAAAGTTGACATGTCTTAGGGTTTTTTGAAAATCATCCCTTTAGAGAGGTAACCAACCCCTAAAACAAAATGTTTGATTCCTTCTAGTCTATTAGGAATATTTTAATGATTCAAACGACAAAAAAATTGTTGATTGGTATAGAAATTTTGTGCATAATCTTATTCCCGTAGTATTATACTGAATCATTTTTATCTCATAATGTAGCACTCGTTATTTTTGTTTGGATTAATTCTATTTTTTATTGTATTTCATGGTACTTCTCTTGTTAGATACAAATAGATTTCAAAATCATTGATCCTATATGACAAAGTTAAATTTATTTTTGATTTAACAAAATTAAATTACAACTACGGATTTAGTTGGAATAATAAAAATTGCGTGTTATTATAATACCCTATTGATTATTCATTAGTAGTTACAGCTACGTAATTTGATTTTTCAAAGTTTTGACAATAATAATAATCTTCATAAAAATGTTTAAAACGTAATGATTTTTTACACCAATCACAACGTACCAGGCTGTTCAATAAGTTTTGCGGTTCGATAAGAGAGGGTGTTGCTACCAGCCTAAATTTTTTTTTATGTTGGTACACTTTTCATATGAACGTATGTGAAGTTTCATTTCAATCTGTCAATTCATTCTTAGTTTACAAGCCATTTAGTATCGACGTGTCATAGTATTTTTTTTACAATGGAAACAACAAGTATCGTGGAGTGATTGAATTTTTATTATATTTTTGAAAGGTTTAAAAGCAAAGGAAATTTATGAACGGAAGTTAAAAGTATATAAGGACTCTTCGCCTTCAATTAGTACAGTAGAAAGATGGGTTGCCTAATTTAAACGTGGTCGTATAAACCTTGAAGGCGATCCACGTCAAGGACGTCCAAAAACAGCAACACCTGAAATCGTAGAAAAAATACAGGATATCGTATTGGAAAATCGTTGAGTGACTGAAAGAGATTTAGTAGAAGCCCTAGGAATCTCATTGGACAGTGTAAGCAATATTTTGACTGAAGTATTGGGTTTCAGAAAGCTGTGTGCACAATGGGTGCCGCATTCGCTAACAATGGAACAAAAACACATTCGAATGCAACTTTCTCAGCAACATTTGGAGCGTTTTCGAAAGGATAAAGTGGATTTTGTGCGTCGATTCATCACTATGGATGAGACTTGGGTATATCGCCATCATCCTGAATCAAAACAAGAGGCTAAAGAGTGGTGTGAACCTGGTTCTTCGGCTTCGAAACGAGTTCGTGTCCAGAAATCGGCCAAGAAGGTGTTAGCATCAGTTTTTTGGGATGCGAAAAGAATTTTGTTTGTGGATTACTTGCAAACTGGTAAAACAATAAATTCTGAATATTATTGTAACCTTTTAGATCAGCTGAAGAAAAAAATTCGAGAAAAAAGACCCGGTTTGCAGAAGAAAAAAATCCTTTTTTATCAGGACAATGCACCGAGTCACAAGAGCATTTTGACAATGGCTAAAATCCATAAATTAAAGTTTGAATAGTTGTATCATCCACCGTATTCACCAGATTTGCCCCCTAGCGACTTCTATATGTTTCCAGACCTTAAAAAGTTCATGCGTGGAAAGCGTTTTTCATCAAATGATAAGTTCATAACCGATGTGGAAGCGTATTTTGCAGCCCTTCCAGATTCTCACTTCAGGGATGGAATTCATAATATGGAATCTCGTTGGAACAAGCGTTTTTATGTTTAAGGAGACTATACTGAATAATAAAGTGTATTTCAAACCATAAAATTTTGTTTTTCTTATCGAACCGCAAAACTTATTGAACAGCCCGGTATCTAAAACTAAAATTAACAGGATCAAATTATCAAATTCATCAGGTTTTACATCGATGTAATCACTTTTATACCAGGAATATTTAAAGAGATTCGTATACGAGGTCTGGATATTAAATAACGAGACTGGTTACGAAAAAGGGTTTTATTATAAAAATTATTCGAGATTCAAATGCTCCCCTTCAATATACTCCTCTTCCCTCGCCACACACCTTTCCATACGGTTTTTCCATTGATCGAAGCAGTGCTGGAAGTCCTCTTTGGTGAGGGCCTTTAGGAGCTCTGCCGTTTTTTGCTTTACCGCTTCCATCGACTCAAATCGGGTCCCTTTCAAAGCATATTTTATCTTCGGAAACAAAAAAAAGTCGCACGGTGCTAAATCTGGCGAGTACGGCGCGTGTTTGAGCACTGGAGTGCGCTTACCGGCCAAATACTGCTTCACAGATAGCGCGTTATGGGCGGGTGCGTTGTCCTGGTGCAAAATCCACGAGTTGTTCTTCCACAACTCGGGCCGTTTCTTACGAACTCGTTCTCGCAGTGTTGCCAAAACTGACAAATAGTAAGTCTGGTTGACAGTCTGACCCTCTGGAACCCATTCAGTTATCACGATACCGTTAATGTCGAAAAAAACGATCAACATTGCCTTGAATTTTGATTTGGACATCCTTGCTTTTTTGATTCTGGGCGATTCAGGCATCTTTTAATGCATCGATTGCCGCTTTGTTTCAACATCGTATTGAAAAATCCACGTTTCGTCGCAAGTAATAATGTTTTTCATCAGTCCGGAATCTTTTTTTAACCTTTCAAGGAAATCTGTGAAGACCTGTTGACGCAAGAGCTTTTGGTCAGGAGTCAGGTTTTTTGGCACCAACTGCGCACAGACTTTTGTCATGTGTAATTCCTCGTGTAAAATTTGGCTAACCGTTTCTTTATCGGCGTTTACAGCCTCGGCAATCATCCGGATGCTCATTCGACGATCTGCACGCACAATTTGGTTGATTTTGGTCACTGTTTCCGGAGTTGAAACAGTGATAGGGCGACCTGGGCGTTGGTCATCTTCAGTGCTCACTTGGCCCTCACTGAAGCGCTTACACCACTCAAGAACATGCGCACGAGATAGAGAATTGTCCCTATAGGCCTCTTGCAACAATTTACAGCACTCAGTCGGAGTTTTTTTCAATTTAACGAAAAATTTGAGATTAATACGTTGCTCCTGTTTTTCGTCACACATGGTTTTCGGCACGAGAAAAAAACACGTTCGTTTCAAACCGTTACTGCACAAATACAATAATAGTGACGAGAACGTGTATTGGTACGTGCATAGACAAGATATCTACATACCCAACGCACTACTCGTTTTTTCCCCACCCCTCTACGGCGCCCTCTAGGCGCGCAGTCTCGTTATTTAATTGCCAGACCTCGTATCTCGGTGGCAAAAGCTGGTTGTGGACTAAAGATTGAAGTTTAATGATGTTATTTCTTAAATGTAAATTTAAATCATATGTAAATTAAAATTATGCTATCGGAAAATTGTCGAACGAAGTTCTTCCAGATGCGGAATCCATATACAGGGTGACAAATGGTAAGTTGCCGAAAGTATATGCATCTTTTACCTTCTCTACTGTATTGTATAAGGCTGGGCCCACGTAGGTACATTCTAGAATGTTGTCAGTTTCTATTGAGACGCCGTGAACGTGTACTTTAAAATGAGTGACCTTACGAACGAAGAAAAGGTGTATCTCATCGAGTGCTTTTATTCTAGAGGTAAAAACTATACTAAAGCGTGTAGAGGTTTTCGTACTAAGTTTGGAAGTCAAAGCGTAGCCAGTCATAATACTCTTAGAAGGTAAGAATGAAAAAAATTATATTTGGCTTTATCGTATGACCACATTTTTTATTAGTTTTCTAATTTTTTTTTTACTTTTTCTTCAGAGTAATTAATAACTTGTGACAAGGCACCACGTCGTAGCCGAAATAGCTATGTGCGCCTTGTGTGCCTCGCAGAAAAATTAAATGAATGATTTTATTAATATATTCCCTCGCTCTCTCTCTCTCTCTCACTCTCACACAGCAGCGCACGCTTGCGCCATCTCTCTCCCGCACACTCGGATATGCACGAGATTCCCCCCGAAAATGCAGGCCGGCCGTGCGCGGCTGCTTCTATAGCTGGCGGAGGCCTCTTGCTTCTCCAGGGCAGGGAAGTGGTAATCGGTCACCACCCCCAAACGCGAACTCGCGATCATTAACCCTTGCTCTCTCTCTCTCACACTTATTACTATCAGACAACTGAAGACACTTATGATAGGTATCTCGGTGACTCGTCCGCTCGTCGTTTAATGACTGGCTGTTCTCCTCCTTGCCGCGATCCTTAATTCTGGCTGCTTCTCCCCCGGAGAAGAGCTGCTGGACCTCGGGAATAGCCTGCCCATTTGTCGACGGCTTCCTCCTCAACCTTGGCTGCAGGAGTCACGGTGGCAACAAGTGCGGCTCGATGACACCTGCCTTCCTCGTCCCCCGTCTAACTTCCTCGCAGTAACTCCTCGTCGTCGCTCCTTCTTCCTCTCTCGAACTCGAACTCGAACTCGAACTCGAACTCGAACTCGAACTCGAACTCGAACTCGAACTCGAACTCGAACTCGAACTCGAACTCGAACTCGAACTCGAACTCGAACTCGAACTCGAACTCGAACTCGAACTCGAACTCGAACTCGAACTCGAACTCGAACTCGAACTCGAACTCGAACTCGAACTCGAACTCGAACTCGAACTCGAACTCGAACTCGAACTCGAACTCGAACTCGAACTCGAACTCGAACTCGAACTCGAACTCGAACTCGAACTCGAACTCGAACTCGAACTCGAACTCGGTGGCGGTGGCTGGTGGTCAGCTGGTTGATGGCGTAAATCTTGGTTCGTGCCCCCCGTGATGGTAGTGCTACCGTTATCTTCCTTAGCCGTCTGCCCGTTAGCCTTTTGCGATTTTCCTGGAATTAGCGTTGGACCTGCCGCTGTAGGTTTGGGTGATCTGCCAGCTTTAACATCTTACCATGTTGTGGCACCGAGAAGGTGCCCGTTTTTTATTAAGAAGCCGGCAGACCGAAGGTGGTTGCCACTCACCGTTGCTTAGATTCGTGCAGTCGAACTTAACGAAACCTTCCCGTTCTAGCTCGTGTTCTAGCTGGTTACTTTATGGCTTTCTAAGTGCCATGTTAAGAACTAATTATGTCGCGGTCTCGTGTTAGATTTGCTTATATAGCCTTTATCGTCTTTTTTCCTAGCAGGTTTGAGAATCATGTAGCCACCTAGTGTTGAATCTCGGACATACCGTATCTTTTTCTTCCTACTTATAAGTTCGGGTGGCCTATTTTACTTGCAGTTACGGAGATCGAGTAGCCACATCGTGGTTGCTTAACTTCTTGGCTTAGCAAGAATTCTTATTTAACTTTTTTTTTTCTATTTTTTAGGTTTTGCGCTTGTGGAGCGGGTTTTGTTATTTTCAGGATCTCGCTCAGGCATCGCTCGGTTGCGCGGTTTTACGTAGTGTCGTGTTCTCGCTCGCGATTCGTTCGGTTTTTACATTGCTTCTGCCCTCTTGTTGGTCTACTATGACTAGGTGGTGCTGTAGCTGGTGCCACTTTATCGTGACCTCCGCCTCAACGGTGTAGACCGATTGCACCGGTAGCATGTTAAAAGCTAAGTGGTTCACATGATAGAGGTTGACGTAGGTATTTGCGAACACGGGGTTTGCCCTTAGCTACCAATATCATGCTTCCAGTGCCAGTGAGATGGTCTTCACCAGGCAGCCGGTGTTGACCGAGACCATTATCGTGACCCAGGCCACTGTCAAGAGAATCAAGAATTCGAGGCCTCGGGCCTCCATCTCGTCGGAATGCTAGAGTTACGTCTGGTCGATTAACGCCTTGCGGAGATTCAGCTGCTCGTTTCGGCGGCACATGTTGTAGTCGTTGACGCAGTAATATACTGACTCAGGCTGCTCCCGACAGGCCGTCGTTTATATAGCCACGCCTAGTAAAAAGCAACGTACTTTATACCACCCAAAGCCTAAGCGATAACTATTAAGTGCGCAATTAAGTTCCCGCTATTTGTCAATAGATGACTCCAGCAGTAAGTGCTCGTCGTTTTTGACATCAGAAACGTCATGAAGCAAACTTAGACATATGGTAAACAAATCGCTTTGGCTGTATGAAAATGTCTCATTTTGTGCCAAATAATCGTCATTTGCGGGAAGGGTTGCTTTTCTTCTTACATTCCAAGAAAACGGCGGCTAAAGTACATCGAGAGGTCTAAAAAGTTTATGGAGATGCTGCTCTAAGTAAAACAACGTGCCGTGATTCGTCGCTTCAAAGACGGTGATTTCGATATTAACGACCGTCTGCATGAAGGGTGGCCAAAAACCTTCGGAGACGCTGAGTTCGAGGCATTGCTCGACGAGGATCCATGCCAAACGGAAAATAAGCTTGCTTCAGTATTAGAAGTTATCCGCCAAGCCATTTACAAGCGACTGCATGCGTTGAGAACGATTCAAAAGCAGGGAACTTAGAATTATGATTTGAAGTCAAGGTACGTTGAGCGTCGTTTTTTTGCCTGTGAACAATTGCTCAAGCGGCAAAAAAGGGAGGGTTTTCTTCATCTCATCGTGACAGGTGATGAAAAATGGATTCATTACAGCGATCCAAAGAGAAGAAAGTCATGGGGACTGCCCGGTCATGCTTCTACGTCGTAGTAGGACCAGGTCAGTGTTATTTATTATGAGCCGTTGAAACCAAACGAAACCATCCCTGGACACCGGTATCGAATTCAATAAATGCGATTGAGCCAAGCACAACGCAAAAAACGGCCACAATACGAGCAAAGGCGCGAAAAAGTGATTCTATTGCATGACAACGCTCAGCCTCACGTTGTCGGGCCCGTTAAAACCTACTTGGAAACGCTCAAACGAGAAATCTCACCCTACTCGCTATATTCTTTCTAATATTCTTTATACTCATTTTTTTACAATAGAGTTGCATTTTTATCAAGAAAAATAGCGAGAATTCCATTGCGCACCTAATAAAAAGTTTCAATGCGTGAATTTGTTACGTCGTACGAGGGCATTTTAAATATGATGGAGACAAACGCTGTGATGGCGCGCATGTATGTTTTGAACTCGTGGCTTGAGTATGTGATAGCTAGGTCTCTTACGAACAGTGTGGCATAGTTTTCGTCGGGAGTGCATGTTTCACGCGCGTGCTACGATCATAAGTGAACGTCAAGTGCCGACCGCTATTGCGCAACGTATTGTCATTCGTTTTTTAATGTGGGAAGGCGTTAAAAACACAGATATTTTTTTACGTTTGCGAAATCAGTTCGTTAGTGAGTGCCTGAGTAGGGCTACTGTGTTTAAATGGGCCAAAGTATTCAAGGATAGTCGCGCAACCGTCGAGAATGAGCCGCATGATCGTCGACCGCGAACCAGCATCACACCAGACATTTGCCGCGTAGGACAACTCATTTTGGAGGACCGTAGGATGAATGTTCGAGACATTTCGGCTGAACTCGGCATCAGTATTGGTAGTGTAGAGTCTATCATCTACGAACACCTTCGAAATCGCAAAATAACGGCGCGATGAGTTCCTAAACTGTTGAACTTCGAGCAAAAATTCACGCGGTTGGAAGTTTATCGCCGCTTGCTGACGCGATTCGAGGTGGAGGGGGACGGTTTTTTAACGCAAATCTTCACTACAGACAAGACATGGGTACACTATTAGACTTCTGAAAGCAAGGTATCGTCTGAAGAGTAGAGGAAGAAGGAGGAAGGGGCGCCAGTCAAAGCGAAGGCAACCAGGTCCGCGGGTAAGGTTATGTGTACTGTGTTCTGGGACCGGCAGGGCGTGTTGTACGTCGATTTCCTGCGCACCCAACGTTCCATCAATGCTGCATACTACTCTAACCTTCTGAAAACACATGTGAAACCCGTTTATCGCTCGAAACGGAGGAGCATTCCTGCACGAAGTGTGATTCTTTTCCAGGATAACGCGCGCCCTCATACCGCGCGTCTCACGCTCGATACAATATCGAAATTGGGGTGGGAGGTAGTGGAACACCCCCCCGCCCCTACAGTCCAGATTTATTAACCTGCGACTACTTCATGTTTGGACCACTAAAAGAAGCCCTCGGAGGTCAAAGATTTAACACCGACGACGAGGTAGAGGAGTTCGTGCGCACATGGCGTCCGAGTTGCCCAAGAAATTCTTCGATACTGGCATCAAAAAGCTTCCAGAAAGGTGGACAAAATGCGTTACTTGTAAAGGGGAGTACCTAGAAGAACTTTTTAAACCTAAAAAAAATTTTTGTAAACTTTTTCGATAGTAAATAAACGTATCAGAGCATTTGTCTCGATCATATTTGAACCGCCCTCGTATTTGGCAGTACTAGCTGTACGACGCACGTTTAATGTAAACAAATAAAATTAGCAAAGTGCCGTCTGTGACAAATTATTTCACGTATTCTTTTATTTCGTGTGGCTCCCTGATCGCCGAAGTTTAAAAAAAAAAACGAATATGTTAATACTAGGTGTCTAATAAAAAAAAAGAGAGAGAAATACTAAAGATGTATCACTTGCTGTATTCCCACACTATGAGAGATAAAAAGAGAATAATTAAATAAGTTAATACTCTCGACTCACTGAGCGGACTATCCTCCTGATCCAAAATTTAAAACAATTATAATAATTCTAAATTTAAGCAGTTTTACATATTCCTGGTTTCTCTTTAACAGTTCTCTACTATCGTACTTGTTCCTCTCATTGATAACTCCTCGTTGATAACATTCAAAGAGGATTTTAAAATAGTGTTTACTAGATTTATAATATGAATACTAGGCTTTTCAATAAGTTTTGCGATTCGATAAGAAAAATACAATTTTATGGTTTGAAATGCACTTTATTATTCAGTATAGTCTCCCTGAACATCAATACACTTGTTCCAATGAGATTCCAATTCATGAATTCCATCCCTGAAGTGAGAATCTGGAAGGGCTGCAAAATACGCTTCCACATCGGTTATGAACTTATCATTTGATGAAAAACGCTTTCCACGCATCAATTTTTTTAGGTCTGGAAACAGATGGAAGTCGCTAGGGGCCAAATCTGGTGAATACGGTGGATGCTCCAACAATTCGAACTTTAATTTATGGATTTTAGCTATTGTCAAAATGCTCTTGTGACACGGTGCATTGTCCTGATGAAAAAGGATTTTTTTCTTCTGCAAACCGGGTCTTTTTTCACGAATTTTTTCTTCAGCTGGTCTAAAAGGTTACAATAATATTCAGAATTTATTGTTTTACCATTTTGCAAGTAATCCACAAACAAAATTCCTTTCGCATCCCAAAAAACTGATGCTAACACTTTCTTGGCCGATTTCTGGACACGAACTCGTTTCGGAGCCAAAGAACCAGGTTCACACCACTCTTTAGCCTCTTGTTTTGATTCAGGATCATGGTGATAGACCCAAGTCTCATCCATAGTGATGAATCGACGCACAAAATCACTTTATCCTTTCGAAAAAGCTCTAAATGTTGCTGAGAAAGTCGCATTCGAATGTGTTTTTGTTCCATTGTTAGCGAATGCGGCACCCATTGTGCACACAGCTTTCTGAAACCCAGTACTTCAGTCATAATATTACTTACACTGCCCAATGAGATGTCTAGGGCTTCTACTAAATCTCTTTCAGTCACTCGACGAATTTCCAATACGATATCCTGTATTTTTTCTACGATTTCTGGTGTTGTTGCTGTTTTTGGACGTCCTTCACGTGGATCGTCGTCAAGACTTGTACGACCACGTTTAAATTCAGCAACTCATCTTTCTACTGTACTAATTGAAGGCGAAGAGTCCTTATACACTTTCAACATTCGTTCATAAATTTTCTTTGCTTTTAAACCTTCCAAAAATAAAAATTCAATCACTGCACGATACTTGATTTTTTCCATCGTAAAAATATACTGTGACACGTCGATACTAAATGGCTTGTAAGCAAAGAATGAATTGACAGATTGAAATGAAATTTCACATACGTTTATATGAAGAGTGTACCAACATAACAAAAAAAAATTAGGCTAGTAGCAACACCCTCTCTTATCGAACCGCAAAACTTATTGAACAGCCTGGTATATACAGTCTGTCAAGTAAGAGCGTAGTCGACTTCACCGACAGGTAATGAAAGATTTCACTCTAATTCTTTCGCGAGCCGATAGAGAAAAGCTTTGTCCTTGATGCATTGTCAACAAAACTTCAGTTGTCGTTGATCTTTTGAAAGAGAATCACGTTAAACGCCATGAGTGCTAAGTACGCGTCGCGCTACGACCTGTTTTCCTTTGCATCCACCCGAAAGGTCCCAAAATGTCGCAATCAGCGGCTGCTAAATATATGAGAAAGTCGAAGGCATTTGTACAGAAGTGGATACAGCGATATAAAGTGGCTAAAAATGTTGATGATTTACCAGAACGTGGCTTGATAGGAAAAGTGAACAAAAAAGATGAAAAAAGAATAGTGAATCTGTTTTCGCGGAATCCTGCTTTAACACTGCGGCAAGGACAAGCAAAATTAATAGCAAAAGGTTTAGATATATCCTACGAAAGTATCCGAACCCATCTTCGTACTCATCATCTGAAATGGCGCAACACAATGAAGAAGCCTCTGTTGACTGAAAAACATGTGACAAAGCGACTCGCTTGGGCGCATGAGAATATTGATAGAGATTTTGAAAATGTCATTTTTACTGATGAATGTTCTATATGGGCACGTTCTGTCCTCATGCGAGCCTGGTCAACTTCCACCAATAGGCTTGTTCAGCGGACCGTAAAACATGGAATAAAAGTGCATCTTTGGGGCTGCTTTTCAAAGCAGGGATTCGGCACTTTGCACCTCTTTACTGACAACCTAAATGCCGAGAAAATGATAAAAATCTACAAAAAGGCTCTAGTGCAATCTGCCAAACGATGGTTCATCACAAAAAATGAAGATTGGATTCTGCAGGAGGACAACGATCCTAAACACCGCAGCAAGCTCTGTACTCAGTAGAAGACTCAATCTGGCATCGTTACATTGGATTGGCCGTCGCAGTCGCCCGATGCAAACCCTATGGAAAATGTGTGGGCATATATTGAACGGAAGTTTCGTGGAAGACGCACATACACTTTGAAGCAGTTGTCTTACGAAATTCCTCGGATCTGGAGATCCTTGCCACTAGAATACGCCGTCAAATTAGTAGAAAGCATGCCTCGGAGATGCCAGGCAATTATTGACGCCGGTGGTGACTGGACACATTATTGACCGAATTGCATCATTGTTTGTAATGTGTACAATGTATATATAAATATGAAAGTTTCATCAAATAACTTTTTTTATAAATTAACACGACCACGCTCTTACTTGACAGACTGTACTAGTTTACTGTATTAATCTTGAATATTAATAATCCTGAATAGCGATACTTTTTCTATCATGGCTATACAATGACTAAAGTTGTTTGATTCAATTATAACATTTTGTTCCCGGAGAAAAAGGAAGTCGTAGTTTATTAACTTCCTTCTTATCAAAATTATTTGTATCTTTTTCCTTCGTTTCTCTACCACTTATAAAATAGCGCCGATTAATTTTTGTACTTATTGATACGTTTCTTCAGGAGATTCTGCTTCCGGTCACGATGGCGTGAGTTGCAACATTTTTATTTGTATATGTGCGCGTTATATGCCGTACATTTAGGAATAGCTGAGAAACAGGTTCTGCAAGTTAAAGTCGTCTTGCGCTCGCTTGAGTATTGAAAATGTAAAGCGTACACGCTTGATGTAGCTTGCGCCGAAAGCGCCTATACGGGGATCGCCACGAGCTTCTCTCCTGCCAGTCATCATGCATCCACTCAGCATATTTTACGATGTATTTCTCATTTCTTCATGCTTTCTCCCTTTTCGACACCCGGGATTTCTTACACTTTCCGTGAGTTTTGTCTTACTCTATTTAATTAGAATTTCGCTTATTCTCTCACTAGTTCTTTTTCACGTGGGTTGCTATGCAACCATGTCGCAGTACATCCATCGGTTTGATTGGGAGTCTGCGTAAAAGCGCATGAAAATTTTACAAAAATCAATCTGTAAATAAACCGTTTGAACATTTACTATTATTAAGTTTCTTTATGTTATGTTTAATATTTATATTTTTTATAATCGAGAAATTTGAAAGTTTAATAAATATACTGAATTTAATCTATTTCATAATAAACAAAAAAAAGTAAAAATGTATAAAGAATTTATAAAATTTTTCTTAAAATTAATTTAAAATTTAAAATAATTATTATCATTCTGAAGTTATTATTCTTTTTTTTTACGTTATTTATTACAAACTACTATATTTACTGACCAATAATTAATTTTTATAAATAAAAACTAAAACTGTTAATAAATAACTACTTTTTTATAGATTTTACTTCTATGTGACTTTTAGTTCTAATCAAATGTTTATAAATTATAATAAATACTTATTTAATTTTTTTTCTTAGTTAAAAATTAATTACTTATTATTAAATAATCATTAATAAAAATGAAACTGTTAATAATTACCTTTTCTATTATATAAAGGTTTGAAAACATAACCCTAGATTGCACTACACTATCATTTGTCGATTAATGTGCTAAGAAAGTGTAGGTTTATGCCACGTGCACTGCAAAAATTGATCACCTCTTAGTTGGTCATATGATAGTTGCGACGTTGTACCAGCTTCGGAGCAGGCTATTACGGTAGCTGGCTGAGACGGGTTCGCGCACTTCTGTACTCTCTGGAGGGTTTATCTTAGAGAAGCGTTTACGCAAGTAACTGCGCAATCCGGAAATAAAGAGGAGAGCTCGGACGGCGAGCGAAATTAAACTACCGATATTAGGGTGTCCCTTAAATTTCAATTTCAATATATTTTTACGCATACCTTCTAAAAACTTTCGTATTGACCTAATATAGTCTAGAAATAAATATTAGCCCGATTTATAAACGATAACCCGTGCCGACTTGAGTTTGTAACTTGTCCATACAAGTCGCGCGGGTGCAGCGCTGCGACCTGTTACTGCGAGTTTCAATTGTCATTTCATACGTGATTTCTAACATTATTAGTGCGTTGTTGTTTATTGTGTAAAGATGTCTGTGGAATTACGAAGTAATAAACAAAGTATTTACCTTATCGGACTTCCAAGCCACCAGATAAATGGTGCAAAATTACCATGTAATCGACAAGTTCTCACCGTTTTATTTTACAATATTCGTGAAGTCAATCTGACTGTTAGTGAAAGTGCGAATCTTATTATAAGAGAGTGCATTATATTTTGGGAAAAAGCCAGAATTCCTACAAAGGCGTTTCCTAACTCCGTGAAGAAACTTGTTGACTTATATCATGTTTGGAGGGATCTGCAAAAAAACTGTAAGAAAACTCAGGTGACGTTCAAGAACCGTGAAAATAATTTTGTAAAAGACCTTGATAACTTATTTGATATTGCACATGCTGATGCCTTCGACAGAATGAAGTTAGAGGAAGACAAAGAATTTTTAAGGAAACAGAGAGAGCCTGGTCGACCGGGATGCTTAGGTGGAATTGACAAAAAATTGGCGGAGAAAGAAGAACGAATTAGGCAAAGACGATTGGACGAAGAGGAAAGAAAGTTAAAACAAAGAGAGTTATTGGCTGTTGCATCTACTTCTTCGATAGATAGCTTGGAATATCTTGAGAATTCGTATGAGGAACAGATTTCGAACTCTGAACTTAGTACTCAGATTCCTTGCCCTGAAAAAAGTTCTAAAAGAGGCACAAAAAGTTTGATAACTCCTAAACTGGTAGCAGCTTTAGATCGATGCCAATTAAGCATAAGGGACTCAGTTTACATTTTCCATGCGGTTGTAGAAGCGCTTGGTCTGAACAGCGATGATTTCCCTATTAACAAATCCTCGATTTAGCGAATTCGGACTCAGGCGAGAAAATCCAGGGCAGAAGCAATAAAAACTGACTTCCAGAATAACTTGCCTGACGTAGTCACAGTCCATTGGGATGAAAAACTATTACCTGGATTGGATGTACGAAGTTCAAAAGAAGAACGCTTGCCAATTATTGCTTCATTTCACGATAGAGAACAGCTTCTTGCAGTACCAAAATTAGAGAGTTCTTCTGGAAAACATCAAGCTAAAGCCATTTCAACTGCACTCTTTGACTGGAACCTCCATGATAAAGTACAGATAATGTGCTGCGATACAACAGCTTTAAATACTGGCCGTTTCAGTGGAGCTTGTCCTATTTTGGAGCAGACTTTAGAAAGGGAATTGCTGCTTTTTGCTTGTCGTCATCATATTTATGAATTGGTGCTTAAAGCTGTTTTTGAAACCAAGGTAAAGCAAATTACAAGTAGCCCAGATATTCCAATTTTCAAAAAGTTAAGAGATAATTGGAAACATATTAACACCGATAACATTAAGCCACCTCTCGATTTCGTTAAAGCACATATTGCTGAGACAAACATTACATCTTTGTTAACTTTTTATAAGACTGAACTGGAAAAACCTTTTATTAGAGACGATTACTGCGAATTGGTTGAACTATGCGTTGTGTTCTTAGGAGGAGATACAGAGAATAAACTAAAACTCAGGCCCCCCGGAGCTTTGCATCAAGCGCGATGGATGGCGAGAGCAATCTATTCTATAAAAATATGTTTGCTTCAATCGCAACTTAAAATTACTGCAAAGGACAAAAATGCTCTACAAGATGTTTGCTTATTTATCGCCACCTTGTATACTAAACCTTGGCTCGAATGCACAGTTGCAATTAAAGCATCTAACCAAGACTTGTGCTTTTTGAAAGCTCTAAAAGAATATGAGAAAGTGGACGCGACAAGTTCCAAGGCATCCATAAGCAAGTTTGTTCATCATTTATGGTATTTGTGTGAAGAAACAGTCATGTTATCACTCTTTGATGAAGAAGTTGATTCCAAAACCAAGACAAAAATGATTAATAATTTAAACAAAGACGAAAGTTCAGATTCCGCTAAACGCTATCTCCCATCGAAGGAAGAAATTACGCAAAATTTGTTTGGCAAGCTTAATATTTTCTTGTTTCTTTTTTCAAAGTTTCGTGGCTTAGTTTTTGCATATTTAAACTGTTTTTTCTTTCTTACAGAAATGACGCTGGATGATTTTGTGACTCAAAGAGGCAAACAATTTCTATCTCGACTGCAGATCGACGAAAGTTTTCTTCGGGAAGATGTATCTTCTTGGGGTGACAATCCTGCTTTTTTGGAAGCTAGAAGACAAATAAGTCGTTTGAAGGTTGTAAATGACACTGCTGAAAGAGCTGTTAAATTAATGCAAGATTTTAATGGACTTATCATGGCTGAAGAAGAGCAAAAACAGTTTTTGTTGCGTTGTGTTCAGGAACATAGAAAACTGTATCCAGACTGTAAAAAAACTACACTAAAGAGAAGTTACCCTAATTAATTATTTATTTATAATATAATTTGTATTTAAATAAAAGTTTATGTTGATCTTATTTTATTTTTACTCATATTTACTTTATTTGTTGCATTTTTATTAGTTTTGGATCAAACCAAAATGTTAGGCCAAAACACCATTTTCTATTAAACTTTAGAGCTCGGTCGGCACGGGTTGCAATCATGCTACAAATATGAAATTTCATATTTAAGTACATTTTAGCATTTTTAAAAAAAGTAAAGGGTATGCGTTTCGAAATTCTAAAAAAAAAATTTTTTTGCCATATAAGGGACACCCTAATAGATATACAGCATGAAACCTTGCTGCAAGGTTGCTGCAAGGTTGCACTGAAAAGTTGCTGCAAACTTCATAAGTTCCTTGCACAAATTCTTCAGCAAGCTTGCAGTGAAAGTTTTCTGTAAGATTTCAATGCAAGTTTTTTACAAGGTTATAACGAAAAATTGCTGCAAGATTTCAATGCAAGATTTCTACAAGATTGCAATGAAATATTGCTGCACGGTTGCAATTTAAGGTTGCTGCAACCTTTATATGTCCCTTGCACAAATCCTTCAGCAAGGTTGCAGTGAAAGGTTTCTGCAAGATGTCAATGCAAGTTTTCTACAAGGTTATAATAAAATATTGCTGCAAAGTTACAATGAGATGTTGCTAGAGGTTTTCAATGAAATATATATATTTTATTTCTTCATAAAATTAATTTTCTAGTTGCAAATTGTCGTTAATACATTGTATACATTAATATTTCACGGAAACAACGCAGAAAAATTTTTTAACTTACGGTGAGGTCGAACCCGGATTCTTCGCATTATGAAGCAGACGCCCTAACCACTAAGCTATATGCACCGCTTGTACAACTAAGATTAAGATTTTAATTATTTGTTAACGGATGTTTCGTTGTTTAAATACTTAAGCGTTTGAATCAATTAAAACCAAGTTTAAAAAAAAGAAAAAATTTTCTTGAAGTAAACTTTGTTATTAAACTTTGGCGTAAAATAAATACTCAAATTGAAATTATATTTTAATTGTCTAAGAGTATAATGCTACCTTAGAGAAAAGTAAATTTCTTTAAATGAATAACATCACTCTTTATACAATATAAATGCAGGCTTATAGAAATTATTATAATAAAGTGAGCTCAATTTAAATTTGAAAATCTCATTATGAACAACTAATCAATGCATAAAAGTCCTATGAGAACAGTGCAACATCCACCAACTTATAACTAAAATTCATATTTAAATATATACAAGAATTACGTATAGCATAGTGGCCCAAGGCATCTAATTCATAATGCGAAGAGCCCGGGTTCGATTCCACCGTATATCAAAAAATTTTTCTGCGTTTTTTCCGTGAGACATTAATAAATACAATATATAAACCACAATTTGCGACTAAATAATTAATTCGAGGTAGAAATAAAATATATATAATGTAAAAATAATATTAACCGTTTAAGTGCGGCGAAGCGCTATCGCGCTTCGCTTGTTCTTCGAAAAATTTCTTCCGCACTCAAACGGTTAAAATCTTCTAAAATATGAAAAAATAGTTTAAATAAAAATATAAAAAAAAAATTTTCTTTATTTATTTACTTTATCAATTTTTATAGTTTTTAATATGACTTTTCATATTGATTATCAACCTTGCTACAAGATGGCTGTAAGATTGCAAAAAGTATCATTGAAATTTTGCTGCAAGGTCGCTGCAAAGTTTCGTTAAAATATTAAATCTTGCTGCAATCTTGCGCGACGTGTTTCGCAAGAAGTTGCTGCAAGGTTACTGTGAGGTTCTGAAAAATAAACGTCATTGAAATCTTGTTCCAAGTTTGGTGCAAGATTACATTGTTATGTTCCAATGAAGCTTGCTGCAATCTTGTGCGAATATTATGCGAAATATTGCTACAAGATTGCAGTGAGGTTTCGAAAAGAAATACTATTGAAATCTTGTTGCAAGGTCGCTGCAACGTTTCATGAAAATATTTCGGAAAATATTGCTGCAATTTTACGCGAGAAGTTTCACGAAATGTTGCGGCAAGGTTGCTGCTAAGTTTCAAAAAAATACATCATTGAAATCTTGCTGCA
Organism: Chalcis sispes; assembly: GCA_949987625.1. Taxonomy (NCBI): domain Eukaryota; kingdom Metazoa; phylum Arthropoda; class Insecta; order Hymenoptera; family Chalcididae; genus Chalcis; species Chalcis sispes. The sequence goes on from OX465097.1 coordinate 36,925,269, forward strand.
AAAGCGCTGCAAAGTGTCAGTGAAATGTTTCAGAAAATCTTGCTGTAATTTTGTGCGAAATATTTTGAAAAATATTGCTGCAAAGTTTTTGCGATTTCTTAATGAAATATTTTAGAAAAATATTGCTGCATGGTTGCTGCAAGGTTTTACTGAAATGTTTCAATAAACCTTGCTGCAATCTCGCACGATATGTTTCGCGAAATGTTGCTGCAAGGTTGCTGTGAATTTGCGGAAAGAAGCATCATTGAAATCTTGCTGCAACGTCGCTGCAAAGTTTTGTAAAAAAATTTCATAAAATCTTGCTGCAATCTTGTGCGAAATATTATGCGAAATATTGCTGCAAACTTGTTGCAGTGCTTTAATGAAATACTTCAGAAAAATGTTGCTGCAAGATCGGTGCAAAGTTTTGTGAAAATATTTCAGAAAATCTTGCTGCAATCTTGCACGAATTGTATCGCATAATATTGCTGCAAGATTGATGCAAGGTTTCGAAAAGAAATATTGAGATTTTGCTGCAAGGTTAATACAAAATTTCATTAAAATATTTCAGAAAACTTGCTGCAATCTTGTACAAAATATTTCGCAAAATCTTGCTGCAAGGTTACTGCAAGATTTCGGAAAAATAATCCATTGAAATCTAGCTGCAAGGTTGCTGCAAGATTTCACTAAAATGTTCCAATAAACCTTGCTGAAATCTGGCACGAAATATTTTGCAAAATAATGTTGCAATATTGCTGCAATGCTGTAATGAAAATACTTCAAAAAAATATTGCTGCAAGGTTCCGTTGAAATATATTATTATAATATTTTAGCAAGGTTTTAGTGTAAAAATGCTGTAACTTTTTACTGAAAACTTGCATTGAATCTTTCATTGAACCTTTACATGCTGTGTGGGTAAGGCTCCGCGCGTTGGAAACTCTTGCGTGTCACGTATTGTTTATTTTTGCCTGGTCGTAAATTTATACGAATTATTTCGCCGATTTAAAAAAATAATAAACAAAAAGAAACAATAAATAATAAAAACTGGAATATTCGTAATATAAATTGAATAAAATTATTCAAGAAAAATTTAAGCCAAGTGAGGGCAGCATTTATCAGACAGTAATTAATAACAGTAATAATTCTTTTAAATTATTGGTTTAAAGTGCTGTCGAATAAGATTTATTCAATTTTATTCAAGTGTAACGTTAAGTAAAAAATTTTAGAGAACAATCGTTTATATTTTCGTAGTCTCAGTGAGACGTGTGAACCAGCCCTAATACACTCGGGCTGATATTAGACGCGTGAACCGACCTTGATCTTTGGCGCGCTTACTGACGGCTGGTCGCGACCTCTCGCGGCCAACCGGGAGACTAAACGCATGTAGTCCCTCGCGCGTTTACATACACACACTTATAGACTACTATATAGGAGTGAGTGAGAGCGAATCTTTCACTCACCGCTCGCACAAATAATTTAATATAAATATTCGCGATCGCGCGCATACAAATATTATCGAAATTATGTCGACTCGAAATAATTAATTTAGCGAAGTAGTGGCCACTTTTTACTATAACCTGGAGGATCGTCCTTTCGAATACGCTCGGACAGGTCTCGCTCGGAAAATTGCTGTTACTGCGGAAAAATCTCTATTTTGACTTGACAGCGTCTCTCTCGCTTGACGGTTGGGATGAGAAGGAGGCTCTCCTCTTTCCCCTCTCGCGTCGCGCCTCTCCTCTTTTCCCGCGTAGCGCCATCAATTGCTTGATCGATGGCGCCGCGTGTCAACACGCCGCGTATTTTCGCGCCTTATTCCGCGTCGCGTCATCGATCGCTTGATAGATGGCGCCGCGTATAGTCACGCCGCCAACTCAGCCTCACACCGCATGGTAGGTGGCTTAACCTCGCTTAGCCATCTGTCACAAACTATTATATATTTGGAGCGTTATTTAAATGAAATATTACTTATAAAGATACATTGCTTTTATACTTAAATAACTACTCTTTATGTTATTATATAAATTCATAAAATAAATTCATATTTTATTCTACAACATATTAACATAGAGTACTCTATCTATTTACGGTATACTCTATTTATAACTTATTTAATAATTTTATTTATAAATAATATATTTATAAAAGCTTGTATTAATTCAAAATATTATTTTGTTTTCAGATATGATTTTATGCAGTTAAAAGCTTTTATTGTTTGCAAAATAATATCGTGATTACCACCATAATTTTGAATCAATTGATTTTTAATTTATTGAAAATAATTAACAGGTTTAAAATTATTTGTTGTATTCTCTATTATATACAATGTTTTAATTAATTACCAAAGAATACTAAAAATGTATTTTAAGTTAGGCCTTTAAAATGGCAAAAAAAAAACATAACGTTTTTATCAAACAATTTGTCGAAGAAATTGATTACAATGAAATCAAACTTGAAAAAGTTGTTGGTAAAGGATCTTTTGGGGTAGTTTGGAAAGGAAAATGGAGAGGTAATTGTGTTGCAATTAAACATATAAATTCAGAAGGAGAAAAAAAGGCATTTATAATAGAAGTGCGTCAATTATCAAGAGTAGCTCATCCTAATATTGTTACTTTATATGGAGCTTGTACAAAAAATCCAGTTTGTCTTGTTATGGAATACGCAGAAGGTGGATCCTTGTATAATATATTACATTCAAATTTACAACCTATTTATACTTCTGGGCACGCTATTAGTTGGGCTTTACAGTGTGCTCAAGGTGTTGCATATTTACACAATATGAAACCAAAACCACTTATCCATAGAGATCTGAAACCTCCTAATTTATTATTAATTTTTGGGGGACAAACATTAAAAATTTGTGATTTTGGCACAGCTTGCGATTTAAATACTTATATGACAAATAATAAAGGATCAGCTGCTTGGATGGCACCCGAAGTATTCGAAGGCTCAAAATATACAGAAAAATGCGATGTCTTTAGTTGGGGTATTATTTTTTGGGAAATTTTATCCCGCAAAAAGCCTTTTGATAATATTGGTGGATCAGCATATAGAATTATGTGGGCTGTTCATGTTGGACAAAGACCTCCATTATTAAATAATTGTCCAAGACCTATAGAAGAACTCATAATTAAATGTTGGAATAAAGTACCGGAACAACGACCGTCCATGAATGAAGTTGTAACTACTATGACAGCTTTATTAGAATTTTTCAGTGGCCATCAGGAACCTTTAGATTGTTACAGCAAGAAAGATATAAACCATTCATACTACTTACAAGATAGTATTAGCAATAAGGGTTGCGAAAATTTAAAACTTCATTACTCGAAAAATTATAATAAATTTGAAGGTTTGATGCGTAATAGAGCAAACAGAGAAAAAAAAATGCGACTTAATTTAAATCAAATTAATTCGGATAATCTTTCAATAAAAAATCTCAAATATTTAGGAATAACCACAGAAAGTCACAACAATGCAAGTATAGAAGAAACAAAGAAGTATAGTAATGTTCATACGAAGTCGAAGTTGAGTAAGTATTTTGGTACTAAAGCTTGGAAATCTATACCATGTTCTAAATCTGATACTAATACGAATATTGTGACCAATTTGTATCAATTGTCAAAATCTGAATTTTTTTTTCACATTTCAGAAAATCACAATTTAAAAGATTATTGTAATTTTCTTGATGTAGATTTAATGCCTAGCAAATCAGATAATAATTGTTCAGTTTCTGTAAAAATTTATGAAGAACATAATTTATTGGCAAAAAAATATCTTAAGATTCAGAGTGAAATTGTATTTCTTGGCTACCATAAAAGTAAACTATTTTTAGATTTTAATACCGAAAACGTACACTATATTCAAATCATTAAAAACTTAATAAATGAAAAAAAATCTTTAATCAAACTTTATGAAAATCTTCAAAGACAATTAGAAATAATAAAAATTCAACAAAAGAATGCGCTACAGTTTGGTTCACTGGCAACAAAAAACATCTCACGCTACTCATAAAAACGATTAAATTTATCTTTCTATAAAAAAGAATCTTCGTAAAACATTTAATTATGCAAAAAACATTGAAATCAAATTTAAGCAAAATTGATTTGTTAGTTATATACTTATACTGTCTTTATTAGTTGAAATATTATTGATATTTCGAAAATCTATATTATAATTAATTTTAATGCGAAATTATTTTTAGTATTTACATTGAAATGATAGAAGCAGTATATTAAAAAGCAGAGAGCATAAAATAAAATAAGAATTATATTTCACAAATCTTGTTTAAAATTTTTTATTTTATGTACGTTTTTATATTTTATTTTGTCAGTGATGTCTATAATAAATAAATATCTTTACTTTAACATCATTTTATTATATTTTTAATTAACATTTTATTATATTTTTAAAAGACATCCCGAAATTTATGCAAAAAGTAATTTTTGAATGCTTCAGAGGAATAGTGAATTTAATATTAAAGATGTACTTGACGTTGAAATATATGTATAATATGTTAAGTAATTTTAGTTTAAAAATACCTGTAATTTTTTTCATTTTTTGAAAGTGGTGAAACTCATTAAAAAAAAATTTAAAACATTTAAAAAGTCGATCTTTTACTTTTTCGCGTTGTTAGGTGCGGTCGCGAATTTACGCTACACACGGAACTCCCGGTTTTCAGTCGCGGGTTTAAATTTGCCGTTTACGCCTATTTTACGAAACTAGCGTGGGTGGCTCTGCGACAACATTTCTTTAGTTGAACCGAATTGAGATTTTAGAATAAACTGTGACTAAAAATTTGTTTTCTCTTTATATACCTTAATTTCGCGGCGCGTTTTCTTTAAATTTTTTTAGAGAGTAGGGTTTTTATTACCCCCATTTTCTTTGGAATTTCTCTCAAACATTCGATTGCGGACTCAAGCATTTTAAATTAATGATTTTTTGATCCTTCGTGTTTGTATTGTACCCACATAGCACGAAAGATTTCAGTGAAAGATTCGCTGTAAGGATTCAGTGAAAACTTGTAAAAAGGTTATATTAAAACCTTGCCGCTATCTTTCAAAGAAAAATAACATTGAAACATCGTTTTAAGATGATTAAAACATCACATTGAAATGTTACAAAGAAATCTTGCATCAACCTTGCTGGAGCATTTCACAAAACATTTCAAGAAAGATTCCTGTGAGGTTTTTTGAAACATCTAGTTAAAACATTTTCAAAAAGTCGTTGCAAAATTTCATATAAATGTTTCAGCGAAACCCTAAAGCAAACTTGTTGGAACATTTCACGAAACATTTTGAGAAAGATTTCTGTGAGGTTTTTTGAAATATATAGTTAAAACATTTTAAAAAGATCGCTGCAAGATTTCGCATAAACGTTTCAACGAAAACTTGAAGCAAACTTGCTGGAACATTTTACAAAACATTTTATGAAAGAATTCAGAGAAGTTTCTTGAAATATTTTGTCGTAATATTTTAGCAAGGTCACTGCAAAATTTTTTAGAAGTATCTAATTAACAATATTTAATTAAAAATATTTCTTTTTTTGAAACATTTTGTAACCTTTCAATAAACAAAAACTCGAAGCTTCTTGAACCTTCTGTAACCTTTCAAAAAACAAAAACTGGAACTTGCTTGAAAGTATTTTGCAATGTTACTGTAAGCTGTCGATAAACTTTTGCGTTAATTTGCATGTAAGCTTCAGTCAAATCTTTAAGAAAAGATTTCTGTAAGTTTCCACAAAAGTTTATCGGGAAGATTTTAAGAAAATTTAATGTAATTATGTTGCAAGCTTCCATGAAAAGTGCATAGAATATTAATCGTAATCTTGCAGCAGAGCTATTTATTATTTTAAAAATTTATTTTTTATTTTGGATAAAAATACATCGACAATTAAAATTTATTATACTTGGATGTGTAGTAAAACCTCAAGAACGAAACTATGTATTTAAATATATTAAATATTTAATTTTTTATTAATTTTAAAAAATACTTTACACTACGGAAGAAATTTTAAATGTAAAATTAACATAAGTGTATATGGATTGCTATGCAACTTATGATTCAAATTTGAATCTTAGTTCTACAAGCGTTGCATAGCGTAATGGTTAGGGCGTCTGCTTTATAATGCGAAGGATCCAGGTTCGATCCCACCGTAGGTCAAACATTTTTCTGCGTGTTTTTCCGTAAAATGATGTGTAAAATAACATCTACGACAATACAAATAAAAGATTAAATGTAATGCGGATGTTAAAAATATGTATAATCATAATCAATGATAAAATTCTAAAATATATAAAATACTTAATAAAAAATAATAGTGGTTTACAAATGATCTTTTAGAAAGATTGTATAAAAAGTTACTGGAATCGTTCATGGGAGATAACTGACAGTTTCTTAAGTCAGATATTTCGATTCTACGTCAATATTCTGTGAAAGCTTCCTGGAAGATAATTAAATCTTTTGGAAAGCTTGAAAAAATCATTCCAGAAAGCTCATAAGAAGCTTTATGCAAGTTTTTATTTAATGTTACTTATCTTTGCGGAAAATGTTTGTTTGAAGATTATGCGCGGACACAGGAACATCACAATAACATATTTCGTAAGATTTTTGCAAGATTTCATAAAACATTGCGAGAATTCTGCAAGAAATGTTTCTACAATATTTCTGTAAATCTTTCAAAAACATAGCCTAGAATCTTACCTTATCTTTACGGGTAATGTTTATACGAGGATTATGCGTGGACATAGATACATCACAGAAACATTTTTCGAAAGATTTTTGCGAGGTTTCAAAAAACATGGCGAAAATTCTGCACGAAATATTTCTAAAATTTTTTTGCCAATCTTTTATAAACATAGCGAAAAATCTTTCCTCAATTTTGCAGGAAATGTTTATACAAGGATTATGCGCGGACATAGATACGAGGGCGGTTCAAATATGATCGAGACAAATGCTATGACACGTTTATTTACTATCGAAAAAATTTACAAAAATTTACAGTTTTTCTAGGTACTCCCCCTTACAAGTTACGCATTTTGTCCACCTTTCCGGAAGCTTTTTGATGCCGGTATCGAAGAATTCCTTGGGCAATTCGGACAGCCATGTGCGCACGAACTCCTCTACTTCGTCGTTGGTGTTGAATCTTTGACCTCCGAGGGCTTCTTTCAGTGGTCCAAACATGTGGTAGTCGCAGGTTGATAAATCCGGACTGTAGGGGGGGGGAGGTGTTCCAGTACCTGCCACCCCAATTTCGATATTGTATCGAGCGTGAGACGCGCGGTATGAGGGCGCGCGTTATCCTGGAAAAGAATCGTACTTCGTGCTGGAATGCTCTTCCGTTTCGAGCGATAAGCGGGTTTTACGTGTGTTTTCAGAAGGTTAGAGTAGTATGTAGCATTGATGGAACGTTGGGTGCGCAGGAAATCGACGTACAGCACGCCCCACCGGTCCCAGAACACAGTACACATAACCTTACCCGTGGACTTGGTTGTCTTCGCTTTGACTGGCGCCCCTTCCTCCTTCTTCCGTCACTTTTTAGACGACACCTTGCTTTCGGGAGTATAATAGTGTACCCATGCCTCGTCTGTAGTGAAGATTCGCGTTAAAAAACCGTCCCCCTCCACCTCGAATCGCGTTAGCAAGTGGCGATGAACTTCCAACCGCGTGAATTTTTGCTCGAAGTTCAACAGTTTCGGAACCCATCGCGCCGTTATTTTGCGATTTCAATGGTGTTCGTGGATAATAGACTCTACACTACCAATACTGATGCCAAGTGCAGCCGAAATGTCTCGAACATTCATCCTACGGTCCTCCAAAATGAGTTGTTCTACGCGGCAAATGTTGGCTGGTGCGATGCTGGTTCGCGGTCGACGATCATACGGCTCATTCTCGACAGTTTCGCGACCATCCTTGAATGCTTTGGCCCATTTAAACACAGCAACCCTACTCAGGCACTCACTACCGAACTGATTTCGCAAACGCAGAAAAATTTCCGTGTTTTTAACGCCTTCCCACTCTAAAAAACGAATGACAATACATTACGCGACGGCGGTCGGCACTTGACGTTCACTCATGGTCGTAGCACGCGCGTGAAACATGCACTCCCGACGAAAACTATGCCACACTGTTCGTAAGGGACCCAGCTATCACATACTCAAGCCACGAGTTCAAAACATACATGCGCGCCATCACAGCGTTTGTCTCCATCATATTTGAACCGCCCTCGTATATCACAAATATTTTTCGTAAGTTTTTTGCGAGGTTTCAAACCTTTCATGAAACTTTGCAAAAATCTTTAGTGCTATGTAGGTATGTTGTAAAGGGAAAATATTGGGTATTCGAAACCGTTACTAGTCACTCGAAGGGATCGGCTTCAGTACAGTCTGACCCCTCGACGCCACACGCTTCTTCGAACGGAGGAAATTACGCTTGCGTGCTTTATAAAAAGTACCCGACTTTAGTGCAGTCTCGGCCTAGCGTGATTAGATAGGACGCTAACCATTTCTTCTTTTCAGAGTAATCGACTCCAGTATAGTCTGACTTCCTGGAAGTTCAATGTGAAAGCGGGGCGATATTTAATAAGATAGAAAAGGGGTAAGGTTAAAGAGAATTGTTGAGATTAGGTTGGTAATTCAACTCTAAAGTTAGTAAATCGAACGATATGACGAATAAAAAATAGCTTTAGATTAAATCTTGCATTCAATTAAAATTTAAGGGAAGGTTTACCTTTTTATTGACCAAAACAACAGTTTTTTTTAGAATTTTTTTTTTCATAGAAGAAAATTAAACAACTCAAATTGTTTGCTACTTGTTTAATACAATAAAAAGTACAAAAAAAATTTTTTTCTGACAAAATATCGTGACGGTAATTAATGGCACGCCCCGTGAAGTGACCATCTCCAAAAAAGGTGGCCCGCTGTTGGCCACTCTAGCACCTGCAAAAATGAACGAAAATTAAAAATCGTAAAAGTTTTATAAAATATATGAGTGTAGTCGGCATCTGACCTACAATCATCGCTAAAAATCAAAAATTAATAAAATGGCGGGCATTTGAATTTTTTTTTTCATTATTGAGTTTTTCTTCACTCTTTAAAGTACTCTAAAAATAAAAATAATGCATACATCATCTTGATTGTAGTCTCCTTTCCGACTACACTTATATATTTTATAAAACTTTTTCGATTTTTAATTTTCGTTCATTTTTGCAGGTGCTAGAGTGGCCAACAGCGGGCCACCTTTTTTGGAGATGGTCACTTTACGGGGTGTGCCATTAATTACCGTCACGATATTTTGTCACAAAAAAAATTTTTTTCTGTACTTCTTATTGTATTAAACAAGTGGCAAACAATTTGAGTTGTTAATTAATTTCCTTCTATGAAAAAAAAATTTCAAAAAAAACTGTTGTTTTGGTCAATAAAAAGGTAAACCTTCTCTTAAAACAGTACAAGTTGGCTTGAAATATGTTAATAATCTTAATATTATCAATTATAAAAATTCAAAGATATAAGTTTTTGATAAATAAAAGTTTGGATATAGTAAAAAAGTTAGAAAGCAAAATTTCGAATATTTTGCAACGAATATAGCAAAGTTCGAATATACACTTTTAGCAAAAATTAAAGGACCAAAAAAAATGTTTAAAATTTTTTTGCAATGTTTGTCGGGCAGTATCTCAGTGAAAAATGGTCGTATCGAGACTTTAAAAAAGTATTAGGTTGGAAACTATGAAACGGGCGTTTTTTGTTTAGTAAAAGACTTTGAATTGTTTATTAACTCTAATAATAAAGATTTTTTTCAAAAAGGCATATACGATTTGCTCAGCCGTTGGCAAAAAGTAGATGCCAATGGAAATTATTTCAATTGAATATAATAAATGATGTGAAAAATTGCGCTTTTCGTTTTTTATTTTCATTCAACGCCTATTTCATAGATTCCAACCTAATATTTTGAAGCTCCAAAATTCTAGTTTCAAGATCTATTAGCCAAAACTTTTTAGGAGTTACGGTTGTTAAATACTCTGAAGTATAAGCACGAAAAGAAAATTTTGCAAATTTTTTGCGATGTTTTTATCGGTTCATGGGCTCAGGAATATTTTTTTTTAATTAAACCATCATACAGAGCTGATAACCTGTTTAGTCAGCTTTAATTTTCTTTTTCTAATTTTCTGCTACATTAATTTCTTTGAAATCATATGAATCATAACGAATGATGAAACATGGATTGTGTACGATAATGTAGTCCGAAAATGATCATGGATCAAGCAAGATAAGCCCCCACGATCGGTACCCAAAGCTAATATTCAGCAAAAGAAGATTATGCTTTCCGTGTGGTGGGATTACAAGGGTATAGTCTACTTTGAGCTGCTTCCAAGAAACCAAACTATTGATACGAATGTCTACTGTCGTCAACTATCAAAATTAAATGAAGCAATCAAGAAAAAACGCCCTGAACTGGCCAATCGTAAAGGTGTGATGTTCCATCATGATAACGCCAGACCTCATACCTCTTTGATAACCTGTCAAAAATTAATGGAGCTCGATTGGGAACTGATGCCACATTCACCCTATAGCCCTGACTTAGCACCATCAGACTATCATTTGTTTCGCTCCCTTAAAAACCATTTGAATGGTAAAACTTTCGATTCCGATTAGGCTGTTAAAAATGAGTTGGACCAGAGATGAAGAGGGAGATCGCTAAAGGCATTGTAAAAAAGTGTGGCAAGTCTTTCGCGCAAGAAAGTGCTGCCTCTTGCGGACGAGCGGTCGAACTATACACGAGTAGAGTGCAAGTGTACTTACCGAATTTATATACACAAATTTGGTGCAAACATTTCTAATAAATGATTTAAGATTGATGGAACCGAGTGTTTAAAATTTACCGACTGAAATAATTTAATGTAAAAAATTAGAATACATAGCATTATATATTTTATTACTTTATTATATTACATTTAAAATTTATTAACTAATAAATGTTTACAACAATATATTTGGTGTTTCAAAATTAAAACATTTATTAATATTGATTCCATATATTTTACCTTACTCAATTTCTATACAGGTCTTTCTAAAAAATATATAGCTCTTATTTTATTTAAATATTGTATAATAATAAAGAATATATGAATAAAATTAAAAATTTTAATATATATATATATATATATATATATATATATATATATATATATAGATAGATCAATCAACAAAATCTTATAAAGTACAAAATGAAGAAAAGTTTACGATTAAGAACAGTTCCACAGATAATATTTCTAATACATGAAAATTCATAATTTTATAACAATTAAATTAAATCTTTTTATTTACAATTTGATATAGTTAGAAAAATTGAAAATTTCATAATTAAAAAATTGGATGTAATAAAATTTAACATGGCATTATATTTTTTTTTATTTTTTATATTACATTTGAAATTTATTAGCTAATATATGCTTATAATAATATATTCGGTATTTTATAATTAAAATATTTATTCTTATTAATATTTCTTGTTATCGGATATAATTAATACATAAGAATTGAAAGCAGTGAGGTCTGACTTATTATCTGTAGTATTTTCATTTTTTAACCCCTGAAGAAAAACGAGGGGTGTTATAAGTTTCACCACTGTGTATGTTTGCGTGCGTGAGTTTAGGTGTGTGCGTATATGTGCGCGCGCGCGTGTATGCATGTGTGTGCGTGTGCGTGAGTGTGTGTATGAGTATGGTTTTTTTTAAATTAAAAAGTAGTTTAATCGAGATGGTCCTTATCTGCATTCGATGAATATCCGTCCAGCTGCTGAAAAGTTATGAGTTTTTTTCCGAATTGGCATCCGACTTTTTCCGAGGTATACGAGGTCTGGCTATTAAATAACGAGACTGTGCGCCTGAAGGGCGCCGTAGAGGGGTGGGGAAAAAAACGAGTAGTGCGTTGGGTATCTAGATATCTTGTCTATGCACGTACCAAAACACGTTCTTGTCACTATTATTGTATTTGTGCAGTAGTGGTTTGAAACGAACGTGTTTTTTTCTCGTGCCGAAAACCATGTGTGACGAAAAACAGGAGCAATGTATCAATCTCAAATTTCTCGTTAAATTGAAAAGAACTCCGACTGAGTGCTGTAAATTGTTGCAAGAGGCCTATGAGGACAATTCTTTATCTCGTGCGTGTGTTTTTGAGTAGTGTAAGCGCTTCAGTGAGGGCCGAGTGAGCACTGAAGATGACCAACGCCCAGGTCGCCCTGTCACTGTTTCAACTCTGGAAACAGTGACCAAAATCAACCAATTTGTGCGTGCAGATCGTCGAATGAGCATCCGGATGATTGCCGAGGCTGTAAACGCCGATAAAGAAACGGTTAGACAAATTTTACACGAGGAATTACACATGACAAAAGTCTGTGCGAAGTTGGTGCCAACGCACCTGCCCATAGCGCGCTATCTGTGAAGCAGTATTTGGCCGGTAAGCGCACTTCAGTGCTCGAACACGCGCCGTACTCGCCAGATTTGGCACCGTGCGACTTTTTTTTGTTTCCGAAGATAAAATCTGCTTTGAAAGGGACCCGATTTAAGTCGATGGAAGCGGTAAAGCAAAAAACGGCAGAGCTCCTAAAGGCCCTCACCAAAGAAGACTTCCAGCACTGCTTCGATCAATGGAAAAAACGTATGGAAAGGTGTGTGGCGAGGAAAGGGGAGTATATTGTAGGGGAGCATTCGAATGTAGAATAATTTTTATAATAAAACCCTTTTTCGTAACCAGTCTCGTTATTTAATAGCCAGACCTCGTAGTCACTAAATCATTTCGAAAATAGATAAGAGAAAGAAAAATTAGAATGCGGAAGCAAACGCGGAAGTAAGCTCAAGAAATAGGCTAAGGTTGCAAACCAAATATAATTTTGTAAAATATAAAATATAAAATGAAAAATATAAATTATAAAATGCGTTAGTGAAAATTTTAACTTATGTGAAATTTCAGGAGAATTTTCGTTAATAAAAATAATTCATATAAACTTGTAACATTTAATTATAAAAATTAATTTATTAGCGGAAAATTTATTTGCGAAACGCGTTCAATGAAAGATAATGTGTTGACAAAAAATTAAAAGGCATCGCGAGAAGATGCGAATATTTTGTTTTGGTGCACTCGAGTTGCGAGTTCTTGGAACTGCGATCGCGATGCTTATTTAATTATCTCGATTTGTTTAAAAATTCACACGATTCTGCTTTATATTGTATAATCTATATATTTAAAAATAAATAACACTTACCAGAGTGTTCAATCCATCGATGCCGTCTTTCTGTGTCAAAAGGAAAACGAAAAAGCTTAAATCCATTACATTTTCCATTTTTACAATGGAAATATTGGTATCGGTCGTAGATCGTCTCTAATTTCTTCATTTTTGTGAATAAACGTCCAAAATGAAAAAACAGTAAATGTTGAAGATCGTAAATATAAAAACTTTTATAATTCACAAAAAAAATCACAATTTGCAATGAATTTTGGTCACTGAAAAATCGCGCACTATGCAAACATTCGTCAGCTTGTAGCGAAGAAAATAAATAGAAGATCTTTGAACAGTTATAAAAACAAAAAACACGCGCACAAATTGCGGCGCGCCGATTATAACCGCGCTTCATTTCCACGCATTAGTGTAAACAAACGCTGGCCCTTTAAATAGCTGTGCAAGTAATAATATATATATATATATATATATATACTAGCACAGTAGCAAAAAATTTTAACAATGTAGCCTTCTAAATACAAATTTTAATTTAAAAAATATTAAAGAAAGATCTTTTTTATATTTAAAAAATTCATGAAAATATTATATATTTAAAAGCTCACTGAAGGTTACACCTTTTATATAAGTTTTTGCGTCAATTGACAAATGGTGAATTTAGTTCAATTGGTTAAGGCATAAGTAACGAAAGTATTTTACCTTCATTACACGCAAGGAAACAGCGTTCAAATCCTGCAGCATGAGAAATTTTTTAATTTAATTTTTTTTTTTAACTATTTTTTCTGATGAAAAACATGAAATATATATAAATAAAATTATTAAATAAATTAATAACGAATATTTTATGATTATTATATTGTATAAATTCGAAGGGTTGCTGTATAATGAAACAAGAAATCGTATCAAGAATCGAAGTTGATAAAACATAATGATAATATTATTTTTTTGAACGAAAAGTAAAGTCTGCTGACGAAGAAAGTGATTCAGATATAATTAATTAAATCGATAAATAAAATATTGAAGAAACTAATCATATTGAAGAAGTTACAGTCGACGATGTTTCACGTTGAAAAATAGTAGTTTTCAAGTTTGATGCATCTTTGAAAAAATATCTGTAGTAAAAAAGGCAAATTGAAGAGTAATAAAAAAAAGTGCATTTAGAAAAGAATCTGATTCTAGAGAGCTAGCTTAGGCAAACTTAAGTAAAAAGGAGACTATAAATAAAAATTTTTATGTTCTATTTTTTCATGTTAAAATTTAGATAAAGATGCAGTATTATTATGATGTAAATTAAATGAAATATGAATATTTTTAAAACATACACTTTTATTAGTTTTGGAATCAAACTTTACACATTGTAACATCTATGTATATATATATTAAAATTTTTAATTTTATTTATATATTCTTTATTATTATAGAATATTTAAATAAAATAAGAGCTATATATTTTTTAGAAAGATCTGTATAGAAATTGAATAAGGTAAAATATATGGAATCAATATGAATAAATGTTTTAATTTTAGAACACCAAATATATTGTTGTAAACATTTATTAGTTAATAAATTTTAAATGTAATATAATAAAGTAATAAAATATATAATGCTATATATTCTAATTTTTTACATTAAATTATTTCAGTCGGTAAATTTTAAACACTCGGTTCCATCAATCTTAAATCATTTATTAGAAACGTTTGCACCGAACTAGTGTATATAAATTCGGTAAGTACACTTGCACTCTACTCGTGTATAGTTCGATAGCTCGTCGGCAAGAGGCAGCACTTTCTTGCGCGAAAGACTTGCCACACTTTTTACAATGCCTTTAGCGATCTCCCTTTTCATCTCTGGTTGGACCAGTTCTTCGCCTCTAAAAACCAAGGCTCCTTCGAACGTGGAATTTTTCAACTTACCGCAAGATGGCAAAGGTCATCGAACAAAACGGTTAATATATCATTGATTAATGTTTGTTGTTAATATAAATAAATTCATTTTGAAAAA
Source organism: Chalcis sispes (assembly GCA_949987625.1). Classification (NCBI taxonomy): domain Eukaryota; kingdom Metazoa; phylum Arthropoda; class Insecta; order Hymenoptera; family Chalcididae; genus Chalcis; species Chalcis sispes. The sequence continues at coordinate 36,940,472 of OX465097.1, forward strand.
CATGAAAAAAATGACATTAATTATCGAACAACTCTATAAATTAATCATGAGTTGATACCCTCAAGGTCTACCGAGTATTCGTTCTACGAAATTGCGGGCAGTAAATTCTGCACTCTATCTGCAAAGTTCACAAGGGTTGAAAAAAAACAGTTATTTTAAAACATTTTTTGGTGAAAAAATCATCTAACCGTTTTTTTAAGACTAAAAATTTTTCCTGCATTGTTAAAAAAAAATCATCTAGAAGTTTTTGAGAACTTTTATTTTTTTTCAATTTTTTCATCATGCCTAAGCTGCATTTAACCGCATCGCAATTCGCGCAGCTCGTGACTCTTGTGCAGGAGGGGTACACTTATCAGGAGGTCGGTTATAGACTGCGCGTTAGTTCGTCAGTCGTGTCTCGTGCCTACAACCGTTACCTGGAAACTAATGAATTTGAGAGACGAGCTGGACAATGTCGACACTGAGTAACGACTCTTCGAGACGATCTCGCTATTGTCCGACGTGTTCGTCAAGAATCTTTCGTTCCTGCGAATGTTGTCGCGCAGCACTTCCCAAATCGTCGACAGCAACAATGACGGCAGCCGCGAAACATTTCAAGGTCAACGGTTCCCAACCGTCCTAGTGAATTTGGAGTGCGATCGAGAAGAGCTGTTCGGATGCCAATGTTAACACCTGCCCATCGCAGAGCTCAATTAGCGTATGCTCATCAACACGTTAACTGGAACATGAGGCAATGGAGTAATGTCTTGTTCTTAGATGAGTCTCGGTTTTGTCTGCACGGTAACGATAGAAGACCTCGAGTTTTGCGTCGTCAGGTAGAGCGTTTTCCGCAAAACTTTGTTCGTTCCGTTGCAGTTTGCTACGGAGAATCAGTGATGGTTTGGGCTAGAGTTTCGCAGTCATGGCGAAATCGTTTGGTTATTGTTCGCGAAAACCCTAATGCTAGGCGCTACATCGACCAGATCTTAAGACCTGTTGTCTTACCACGACGACAAAACGCGCAAGGATTCATTTTTATGCAGGACAATGCTCGTCCTTATACCGCGAACATTACACGTCAATGTTTTAAGAGACATGACATAATGCTATCAAGGCATCCTGCAATGAGTCCTTATCTCAATCCCATTGAGCACGTCTGGGATATCATGGGCCGTCGATTGCGAAACGATTACCCAAATTTACAAAATTTGGCTGCACTCAAACAAGCTTTGATTGCAATTTGGCAGAGGATTCCTCAGTTGATGATCCGAAATTGCAGCATGAATATGCGTGAAAGGCTGCAAGCGGTGATTCGGAGTCGCGGCGGTAACATTGATTACTGAAACACACACGCGCGCACACACACACACATACACACACACAAACACACGCACACACACATGCACACACAAATTTCTTTCAGAGAATGAGTTTGGAGTCATAAAATACTGTGGAACTGACGAACCACGGGGTCTCATTTCTCTTTAAGAACCCCACACACACAAACACAGACACACAGTGCGAAAGCACAAAAGAAACGTAAATCCGAACGTGCGACCTCCACTTGGTACGCTTTGGGTAATGCAAATGCTGGCGGTTGACAAAAACTATTGAAATTTGGGCAAAAAAAAAAATTTTAGAAAAAAATTGTAGGAAAAAAAGTTTTTTTTTTTTTGAAAAATTTTTTTTTGTTCTTAGATTCAAAGAGTGAGAGATGTGTCATTGTGAAAAAAGTCGGAAAAAGTTAATTTTTTCCATTTTTAAAATGATCACAAGGTCCTTAAAAAAATAAATCTTGCTCTTTTAATTTTTTCGGAAATTTTGATCAATTGGTCCAGAAAAACTGTTCGATGGATCGATCCGAAACTTCACAAAGCTATTAGGGGTACATTGAGGTAAAAGAATTTTAAAAAACATTAGTGGTTTTATCAAAATTAGCTAAGATCCGATCGATTTTCCAAAACAACAGAAAACGTGACTTTTTTTAACCTTTTCCAAGTTAATATCAGGGTTTGAAAAAATTTTTCTTTCTGAACAACGCTACGGGATTTTTTAGTAAATTTATTCTAGATTCCGAAACTGCCCTTCAATTTTCTGTCCAATTATTGGTTGCTGAGATGGTTAAAGACAGAAGGATCCTTTTGCATTCAAAGTTGGATATCTCCGAAAGAAATAAATTTAGCCGAAAATTAGAAAAAGGAAATTAAAGCTGACTAAACAGGTTATCAGCTCTGTACGATGGTTTAATTAAAAAAAATTTTCCTGAGCCCATGAACCGATAAAAGCATCGCAAAAAATTTGCAAAATTTTCATTTCGTGCTTATACTTCATAGTATTTAACAACTGTAGCTCTTAAAAAGTTTTAGCTAAAAGATCTCAAAATAAGAATCTTAGAGCTTTGAAATTCTTATTTTAAAGTCTCGTTACGATCATTTTTTACTGAGATACAGCCCGTTAAAAATTACCAAAACATTCAGTTTATTTTTGCTCCTTTAATTTTTGCTTAAAGTCTAATAAAATTTTTGAATATAGAAAATAGAAAATAGATGCTAAGAAGCAGGGCTTAGGGGTCGCTCTGAGTCGTGCTCTTGAAGGTTTCCACGAGACAAACCGTCGAATACATCGATGTACTGGCTTTCATACTCATTGGACCGCGAGTTTTTCGGCGGCTGGGAAAGCAACGAGATAAATTTGGCCCAGACCGTTGGCCGCACCCTTGAGCTTCACAACGTTACATAAGATGTAAGCATCTATAATGTGAGAGAGAGAGAGAGAGAGAGAAAGGGAGAGAGGGAGAGAGGGAGAGAGGGAGAGAGGGAGAGAGGGAGAGGGAGAGAGAGACAGAGAGAGATAGCATTATCCGCTTGTCTCTGTCGCTCTTATTGTTAAGTGTGTTAACTTTCTTTTTCTTCACCACTTAAAATTGTGAAATTAAAATTTAATAATAAAACTTTTGTAAATCGAGTCATTTAAATATTTATATAACAAAAAAACAATAATTGAATTTACAGCTTGGTATTAAAATTATAATTATATCTAAGAGCAAGTAATTATATAAAATTTTATAAAATACTTAAAATGACATATATTGTATGTAATATTAAATTTGCTGGTCTTTGGCTTAAGGGAACCTTCTTATTGACCAAAACAACAGTTTTTTTTAGAATTTTTTTTTTCATAGAAGAAAATTAATAAACAACTCAAATTGTTTGCTACTTGTTTAATACAATAAAAAGTACAAAAAAAATTTTTTTCTGACAAAATATCGTGACGGTAATTAATGGCACGCCCCGTGAAGTGACCATCTCCAAAAAAGGTGGCCCGCTGTTGGCCACTCTAGCACCTGCAAAAATGAACGAAAATTAAAAATCGTAAAAGTTTTATAAAATATATGAGTGTAGTCGGCATCTGACCTACAATCATCGCTAAAAATCAAAAATTAATAAAATGGCGGGCATTTGAATTTTTTTTTTCATTATTGAGTTTTTTTTTCACTCTTTAAAGTACTCTAAAAATAAAAATAATGCATACATCATCTTGATTGTAGTCTACTTCCCGATAAATACTTTCACAATTAAAAAAAAAAAAAAAAAAGGCGATCCATCAAGTAGTTTTTTAGTAATCGTGGCCAACAGTTCGAAAAACGTGGTTTCGAGAAAAACGCGTTTAAAGATTTGATTAACGATTAATCTGTGTTAACGTCAAAATAACATACCTTACGGTTAATCAGAAATTTTCGGGCCATAAATTAGTCCTTTCTCATGCTCATACTGCTCCTGTAGGCTTGTTTTGTCTGATTTTTTTGAAAGTGCAGTTGGTTTGGCGTTTTTGGACATCGAGCTCTCAGCTGCAGTAACGCATTTCGCGTCAGCTTTGCGGGCAAAGTTATTGGTTTCAAGTCCAACGGAGATCCTCAAAACGTCCATAATTTTTAATAATGCTATGTAGCCTTCATTGGATGAAGCAATAGCCGTGTACGTAGCAATCTCAATAGTCTTGGCAACGCAGTGGAGATGTTTCGGAGCAAGCTTCCAGACGCAAGCGTTCACAGACTCGTTGGAATTTTGAGTATTTCGTCCAGTACAGCGTTCCATTAAATCGTCTGTTGGTAGAGCCTCAAATACTGGCTTAATCACTGCTTGCAAGTTATCTGCAAGAGGCGGCTTATGCTTGAACGTCTTCAATGTACCGTTCGCTTCAGCAACACGCCACTTGCACCAACTGTCCTTTCCAGCCGGACAATGTTCGTGCTGTGGTTTTTTATCGATGGAGATATTATGATAAAAAACTGCCCACACGGCGTTCTTCATATCTTCGGCAGACTCTGGATACCTTTGGATCGCCTATCCGTGGTATATTGTCAAATCTGCTATGACTTTATCGGAGCCTTTACCTCCAAGACCCTTCGTTTGCTTTTTAACAGCCCTGAGACGTGTGCCCATACGTTTTTGCACATGTCCTACATACTCTTTTTTTTTCACAATAAGATCGTCGTAGGGATTCATGTCTATAATGGCCTTGAAAGTTTTTGGATCCCCGTCGCCGATATATGACTCATACTTGATGCCAAGCAGTTCTACAGAACGAGAGAACATTTCTTTTATCGCGTCCACTTCCATTTTTCCGGAACTACCATGGTGGTTCGCGGAACATATCAAGGCGTGGCTCTCTTTCCATAGATCATGTTCAAACGCGCCAATTTTACTTTTCCAATTGGAACATGCTTGGCAGAAAGATGATTTTATGCTGACGTCAAGAACTTTGCTCGTGTTTTTGCCAATAAGAGTAGCAAAACCAAACAAAGACGAGAAACCTCGTTTCTTCCATGACCCTTCTTCCATGGTTTCTTCCATGGTGACGACCTGACACGGTCACGAGACTAGGATCTTTACCAGTGGCGACATTTCCCTCTATTTCTTCTTTCACTGCTTTACTAGGTTGTTCAAAAAGTTTTGAAAGCGGAAATGAAGATACTTTTTTTTGTTGGTGAAATCACTTTTATTGCTCAGTATAATCTCCCATAAGTTCAATACACTTGGTCCAACGGTCTTCCAACATGTTTATCCCATCATGGAAGTGACTTTCTGCAAGGCCTGCAAAATACTCCTCTACGACGGCTATAACCTCTTCGTTTGATGAAAAATGCTTCCCATGAAGAAATGTCTTGAGGTGTGGAAACAGCCAGAAGTCAGAGGGCGCTAAATCAGGCGAATAAGGTGGATGCTGCAACAATTCGTACTTTAATTCGGTTATTTTAGTGATGGTTTTTTGAGCTGTGTGAGCGGGTGCATTGTCTTGATGAAAAACGATTTTTTTCTTGTGCAAACCGGGTCTTCTTTCACTAATTTTTTCATCCAATTGGTCCAAAAGGTGACAATAATATTCAGAATTTATTGTTTTGCCAGTTTGGAGATAATCCACCAACAAAATCTCTTTTGCATCCCAAAAAACTGACACTAATACCTTCTTCGCCGATTTCTGGACACGAACTCGCTTCGGTGCCGGAGTGCCTGGTTGACACCACTCTTTAGCCTCTTGTTTTGATTCAGGGTCATGATGGTAGACCCAAGTCTCATCCATAGTGATGAATCGACGCAAAAAATCCTTTTTATCCTTTCGAAAACGCTCCAAATGTTGCTCAGAAAGTCGCATTCGAACTTGTTTTTGTTCCATTGTGAGCGAATGCGGCACCCATTGTGCACAGAGCTTTCTGAAACCCAAAACTTCATTTAAAATATGACTCACACTGCCTAATGAGATGTCTAGGGCCTCTGCTAAATCTCTCTCGGTCAATCGACGATTTTCCAAAACCATATCCTGTACTTTTGCTATGAATGCTGGTGTTGATGCACTTTTTGGACGTCCTGAGCGTGGATCGTCTTCAACGCTTTTTCGACCACGTCTTAACTCTAAAACCCATCGATGCACAGTTGGAAATGAAGGAGCAGATTCCTTTTACACTTTCACCATTTTTGTATGAATTTCCGTTGCTGATAAACCTTTCAAAACAAAGAATTTTATCACTGCACGATATTCGATTTTTTCCATTGTAAAAAAAATACACTGACACGTCAACTTCAAATGGCTTGTAAACAAACAATGAATTGACAGAGCGGAATGAAACTCTGGGTATGCTTATATGAAAGATAAAATATTAAAATGGCGTAAAAATTTTGGTTCTTCTACTGCTCTATAGGTGTCGCTTTTAAAACTTTTTGAACAACCTAGTACTTTGAAAGTGTTGAAAAACGGCATACGACGCAGTGTGCAAATTATCTAAAAATGCGTAATACATTGTAGTACTAAAAGATGATGTTATATCCAAAAATGCACAAAATAGTCGGAGGTTTTGTAATCCACCACCCAGCATTTGTATAGCTAACATTAGTCTACGATTAACTTCGTAACACTTATGATTTTTTGGACTGGAATCACAGTAACGCGTTGAGCACGAGCACGAAGCCACAATTTTGAAGGCAACACCAGCACCATTTGTCTTTATGAACTTTATTTCACCATCGCACGATTGACACTTTACGAAGGTACTGACCACTGCAAAAACGTGTAAAAAGTGCAGGAGCACGTAATTTGCCGAAACATCTACAGGCACACTATCATAGTCAGTGCTTTTCAGTTTTTTTGCTGAAGTGCTCACTTGCTCAGTATCGCACTCATTAGTAAATCGATTTCTACTAAAGTGTCTCCTCTTTTTTCGATTAGGATGCCCCGCGGCATAATTACTCCTTTTCTTCCGTAGAGTAGGCATTTTTTAAAAGAACAAACGCAAAAAACACTCAAACGCTTAACTATCCACTTAATTCTACTCGCAGCACGTTGTAAACTAACTGCCGACGCTATAACCGTTGGCATAAATTATACTCTGTATAGAGACGCATTTTCTAATTTTTCGGAGTCATGGTTCATGTGTCGACACCTGGTGGCCCATATAGTACATCTGCTTACCATGATATATGAGCGGCCAATTCAAAAATATTTATGGAAAATACGCTTCGCTTGAATTATCGCTCGATTTCAATTTTCAAGAAAAAAGATTGGTCTCGTTTTTGTTCCATAGCTTTAAAAAAATATATATATACGACCAAACGGTTTTGGAAATATATTCTATACGTAATTAACTACAAAAAAATGTAAAAAAAGAAAAATCGATTTTTTGGTTCAGAAAAAGGTAAACCTCCCCTTAAATTGAACTACAAGGTAAAGAAAAAATACAAAACAAAATAAAGTGTAACGTCGGTATACGACCTCCGTTTTTTTTGCTTTTTGTGTGTCCGCCGATAAGTCTGCTCCCTGCCTTTCCGACCCCCGGTCGTTATTAAAAAAAAAAACATCGACCGACCGCATCGATCCACACGGAAGCGCTCTACCATGATAAAGCTTCTCCCCACAATCTACGTGACGCACTCTCCTCTGACCCGAACTGTTATGAAACCTAGCCCAAGCTTGGGCCAAGAGTTTGCGATTTTCTGGTAAAGCCCATGAATTATTTAAATAGAAAAAATAGCTACAATCGTTAAACTTAATTTAAATTAATTTTTATAACGCATTGTTTTTATTTTTTCATTATTTGTTAAAAATATATACACACATACCAGGCTGTTCAATAAGTTTTGCGGTTCGATAAGAAAAACACAATTTTATGGTTTGAAATACACTTTATTATTCAGTATAGTCTCCCTGAACATCAATACACTTGTTCCAACGAGATTCCAATTTATGAATTCCATCCCTGAAGTGAGAATCTGGAAGAGCTGCAAAATACGCTTTCACATCTGTTATGACCTCATCATTTGATGAAAAACGCTTTCTATGCATGAATTTTTTTAGGTCTGGAAACAGATGGATGTCGCTAGGGGCCAAATCTGGTGAATACGGTGGATGCTCCAACAATTCGAACTTTAATTCATGGATTTTAGCCATCGTTAAAATGCTCTTGTGACACGGCGCATTATCCTGATGAAAAAGGATTTTTTCCTTCTGCAAACCGGGTCTTTTTTCACGAATTTTTTTCTTCAGCTGGTCTAAAAGGTTACAATAATATTCAGAATTTATTGTTTTACCATTTTGCAAGTAATCCACAAACAAAATTCCTCTCGCATCCCAAAAAACTGATGCTAACACCTTCTTGGCCGATTTCTGGACACGAACTCGTTTCGGAGCCAAAGAACCAGGTTCACACCACTCTTTAGCCTCTTGTTTTGATTCAGGATCATGGTGATAGACCCAAGTCTCATCCATAGTGATGAATCGACGCACAGAATCACTTTATCCTTTCGAAAAAGCTCTAAATGTTGCTGAGAAAGTCGCATTCGAATGTGTTTTTGTTCCATTGTTAGCGAATGCGGCACCCATTGTGCACACAGTGAAACCCAGTACTTCAGTCAAAATATTACTTACACTGCCCAATGAGATGTCTAGGGCTTCTACTAAATCTCTTTCAGTCACTCGACGAATTTCCAATACGATATCCTGTATTTTTTCTACGATTTCTGGTGTTGTTGCTGTTTTTGGACGTCCTTCACGTGGATCGTCGTCAAGGCCTGTACGACCACGTTTAAATTCAGCAACTCATCTTTCTACTGTACTAATTGAAGACGAAGAGTCCTTATACACTTTCGACATTTGTTCATAAATTTCCTTTGCTTTTAAACCTTCCAAAAATAAAAATTCAATCACTGCACGATACTTGATTTCTTCCATTATAAAAGAATACTGTGACACGTCGATACTAAATAGCTTGTAAACAAAGAATGAATTGACAGATTGAAATGAAACTTCACATACGTTCATATGAAGAGTGTACCAACATAACAAAAAAAAATTTAGGTTAGTAGCAACACCCTCTCTTATCGAACCGCAAAACTTATTGAATAGCCTGGTATATGGATCATGTTATTAAAAAAAAATATATAGATATAATACAAAACGGTCTGACCATGTCTTTTTTTTTTTAAATAAATTTATGAATAAAAATAGTCATAAATTTTTTTCTGCTAGCATAAATATTTTAATTATATTGTTTTACTTCCAAATGATCTTTTTGCTAAGCAATAGGAAAATGAGCGTCTCCGCCGCTATTAGAGACGTCGCGGAATCATATTCTTTCCGTTCTCATGCAAAACGCCGAATAAAATTTTTACAGGTACACTCTTCGTAAAAATTTTCCGTTGCACAAATTTTATAATTAATTTAAATAATACCAACAAGCTTGGAATTATACCTAGATTATTGATAATAATGCTGTACCTATATCTCTCACTAATTTTTCTATATTAATTTCACCTTGTAATTTTTTTTGTCCCAACGATAATTGTAATTATTAATTCACTTCCGTAATGCTATATTAATGATTAACGCTAATATATTTTCACATATATTTTTTTTCATGCAAGCAACTTTAATTCTATCCTTCTGCGTGAGAACAAATCATATCATTAAATATTTTGAATTACCATAACTATTTTTCTATTAATTTTTCTACTCCATTCCTTTTTGTCATTTGTATAAACAAAACTTTATAAGTAACATTGCATTAATCATTAATATACTATTGATTACGTTTGGCGATATTTAAATTTCAACTCATAATAATAATTTTTAATGCGCAATAATCATTTGTTTTAACACTCCTAACGAAATAACTATATCGACAAAAATAACATCGAACAATTAATTACTTATCCGACAGTCCGAAACAATTACGTACAGATTAAACAAAATTGTAACTTATAAAGAATAATTATTTAAATTAACATTTTTGCAATTATTTCTCTTTTCTACCGTTCTATAATCTTAAATTGTATTTTGTTTATTATTTTACTAACCCACAAATGCCACACGTGACCTAGGTAACAATCATTTTTCATTTATTCAAATAATTATTTTTTATTTAATAATCCATATAAATTTAATGCGTAAAAATGCGACAAAAACTTCTTTTTTTTGTAATACGCATTAAATTTTAAATAAAAAACAATCATGTAATTTAATTTAATGTGTTTCTGCTATAAATAATAGAAAAGAAAAATGTATAAAAATTATGCAAAAAGGAATCATCTCTCTCTGATTCTCGCTCTGCCACTTAAACGGAACGTCTTCAAGATAGAGCAGTAGCGTCCACTCCGCGCTAATTCTGAGTAATCAAATTCACCCAGAAAAGTCTCTGTACAAATGCATAAAAAGGCAAAATCAACACGTGGAGACGGACTTGTTTTTTTCGCGCTTCGCTAATCAACTTGACACCTTTTCGCAATCACTCTGTTACTTTTTAATATCAATAATTAATATTTTTCAATCAAGGAATTTTCGTTGATCAAGACTTATCTAGTTTTCCGGCAGAAACAAGGAAGAGAAAAATCAAGAATCGATAGCGCTACGCGGGAAAACTGATGGGCGCAAGAGGGGAAGGAGGAGCCCTCCCCTCAATCGTTCTTCTCGTTCGCGTTGTTTTCCGTGCTGCACGCGTTTTCATTAAGCTTAGATTTTTTCCGTGGTTAAAAGATTTCCCGGAGAGGAATAGCAGCTTTTTTGAGGACGATTCCGAGACCGCATAAAAATAGTCAGTGGCCACTTAATAATTAATAGTCCGCGAGAATTTACGATTTACCGTAATCTATTTCATACGCGCGCGAGACCGCGTTATACTAATTCGTATAGGCCGTGCGAGTGCGAGTGAGAGAAAGCCACTCTCACCCGTACAATCATAAAGCATGCAGATGAGCGAGAGGACCGAAATCTCTCGCTCAACCATAGACTGTGTAGACGAGTGAGAGACCCGCTCTCACTCGTCCAGTCATAGACTACGACGATATAGAGGGAGAACTGCACTCTCTATATTGGTCGTCCATAAACTACATGTGTGTGTGTAGCCGCGCGAATCGAAGAGGGTGCGCATGCGCAGTGCGCACCTCGCGAATTAGTATTGCGCGTAAGGCAATACTAATTGCTCTTCGCGCCAAAAGTACCTCTACGCGATAATTATCATATCTTGGATTATTTTGATCGTAATTTCTTATTAAATACGCTTTTAGCACTTGGCAAGTGCGTTTTTATTTAGTTGCTTCCCTACAGCTTCCCTATCCCGAATACCGCCGCCTCCGCGGGTGTGCCAATCGGTTGTTGGCACACATTCTGAGCAGCCGCACCTGGTGGGAGCAACACCGGCAGTAAGGCCTTGGGTAAGGCCCCTCACACGTAAGTTAAAGCAGGACCTGAGGAAGATCCTGCGCTGCTAACGGGTCGGCAGTGCACGCGGGTGTCATAGCACCGGCGGCTAACGTCCGCTGACACACGCGGCCGCATCGGTGGATCCAGCGGCCTGCCAGGCCCAATCCGGGGCCTGACGACAGTGCGTACGTGCGAGGGAAAATCTCGCACATGCTCCCCGAATACACACCGTTACAAACTGAAATAAACAAAGTAAAAAATGGTGAAACAAGAAAATAAATGCATAAACAAGTTGATTAAAGATAAATAAAAATAAGTGAATAAAGTAAAAAATAATAAAAATAAATAAAATAATAAAATAAGAGACGAATAATAACAATATGAAATAAAGTAAAAAAAAAACAATAAAATTCTTAATAATTTTTAAATAAAATTTTCCTTAAAAAAAAGAAAAGGCGGAATAATGACAATATAAAATAAATGAATAAATAAAGAATAAAGAATAATAAAATTAATTAAAAAAAAAAAAAATGAAAGAAGAATAATAAAAAAGTATATAATCGAAAATAAAGTCTCAATAAGTTAAACCGTATTAGAAAAATTAGATGAAAGTGAAATAAGAGATTTCTGAAGATCCACAAAGTATCTAAAAAGTCTTCAAAATTTTTAACAGAAATTATTAAAATCATCCAGAAATTATCGCTCGATAAATAAGAAAAAGATTCAAGAAATATATCTGTAAGAAATTGTAGTAAAGAAAATAATATTCTTTTTAAAAACTAGTTAACAAAGAAAAAACATTAAAATCACAAATTGAAGATTCTTCAGAAAGGGCGGAAAAATATTTTTCTCTATTTAACTAACAATAGTTTGGATTGTGAAAGAATATATTACTAAAAGAAGATACAGAGAGAAATTTGAATATTTGATCAACAGAACATATATGATATATATAAAGGATAATAATATAAAAACTATTCTAAAATGATTCATAAAAATTGATCTGTCTAATCAAACACAACTCTTAAACTTATACAAGATAATTATACTTCGTACTTGCACGAGCTACACCAACAACACCATTCTTTTACACAATTTCTTAATAATTTTTGGAAACAAAATTTTCCTTCATAAGGTAAATAATAACAAAATAAAATAAAGCGCATAATAGAAAAAGAGACAAAAATAAATAAATATAAATAAATAACGAATAAATAATATAAATTAACAAATACATTAATACAACGAATAAAGAGGGGAAATAATGAACGATGAAACTATCAAATTAAAACAATAAATACTAAGATAAATAATTAAAATAGAATAAAACTAATTAAAATAGAATGACCGAATAAACGACTAAGTAAATAAATTAAATAAATCAATCGAATAAATAAACAAAAATTAGATAAACGAACTAACAGAAAAGCTTATACAAATGATACCGCTCCTTCAAGAAAGGCTCACCGAGGCAAATTTGTATACTCTGATCCGGGAAATTAGTAATCGCGTGCAAGAACTAGAGTTTGTGGATCAACAAAAAGAACAGCTAATCAAACGATTGGCATACGAAAATTCGAGACTACGCGCGCATTTAACCAACCTCTAAAGAGATATCGAAACCTCAAATCTAGACATCGAAACCTTAAATCTAGACATCGAAACCTTAAATCTAGACATCGAAACCTTCAATCTAAATCAAGTCCAAATATTCCGGAAACAGCAAAGAATTTACTGGTTTTTAAGGTCGCATGTAGGTTTTTATATCCGAGACCGACGGAACGTCCACTCAAAAATTGAAACGTTGGGAAGCAAAGTCGATTAATTCTCAAGCGCCGACCCAACCCTTCACTAAAAATAAGTAAATAAATTTAGATAAACTCGATAGACTAACAGAAGACGCATACATTATTTTAAATTAAGCTAACAAAATTAAACTTAAAAAGCAAACAGTAAAAGAAAAATTAAATAAAAGAATTAATCGAACAAACAATACATTTTTTTTTGTTTTGTTACCCTAAACTAAGAATAAAATTAAAGAATGGTTGTAAATAAATAAAATAACAATAAAAAAAAAAGAAAAAAAAACGATTAAATAAATAAGAAATTAATTTTTATTCAACTAGGCAAACAGCTTAAAATAACCAGTAGGTATCAGATAAATATTTAGTCCTTTTTCTCGCATATGTATATAAATTTAGCGAAGTTGGCATTTGAGTGCCTTTATATTGAGGCGCTAAACCTCGGTCACGACTAATTGCCTAACAAGGCAAAAATCTATTTTACACACCACGATGGTTACTCGTCCGGTGTCGTAAGGTCCTGCGAGTTTAAAGGAGGTTACCACCAATACCTTGAACTGGAAGATGGTTGCATCTGCCCAGCAGGGTACTGTCACTTCCCTGAGGTTTTAAATAGGCACCTTACCGAGACCGCAAACGAGGTAGTAGAAGTGTTTGAAACGAGCCTCTACTTGGGAAAGGACGTGCACGGCTATTACTTAGATAAGCAACACGTGGACTACGTGACTTATTGGAGCCTGCACTACGACCCAAATCACCAAAGAAGCTCGTTAGCTAAGATGAAAGTTATAACCCAGTAAGAATAATAAAATAAGAAAACTTTTCTTTAAAATAAAAAAAAAATATATCCATAAACACAAATCACGCGCTTAAAAATAATTTTTTAAAGAAAAATAATAATAATAAATAAGTAAAAATAATAAAAACGCGTATCCCCACGAGGTGTCGTACATAAATGATTCCAATCATTTATGAGGATTTTAACCCGTTAAGAGCAAGTAACAGGGAACAAGCCCTGGAAAATCGCTTTGCAGCTTTGACGGAACCTATAAGGCTGCAAGAAAACGTAATAATATCTATTATAAAAGAACAAGGATTTATCAAAGAAATCAACGAAACAAACGAGAGAAATTTACGTATTCTGTGCAAATACTCTTGCGATTGCTGACTCCAATCCGATCGAGTCAACCACTTAATTCGGAGAGTGAACAAACTAGCGGGGATACAAATCAGTACGACCAAAGCAGTGCTTAGAGGGCTCTCGCAAATCAGAAACAACAAACCGGTAGACGATAAGGTTATTGACCAATTAGATAAAGCAATGTAAAACGTAAGAATAGATTAGAAAAGGAAAACAAAAAAAAAAGAACAATAATATACAATAAGTATTATATATTAAAACAGAATAGTAGAAAAACGCACTTATTAAAAACACAATACTCGTAGATGATCCCGCTCAACTACGGAGAATTGACGCAGGACAACATACACCAACTCCTTGCAACCTTAACCAGCAAGGTAACCTGGTTAGAAAACGTGTTAACGGAGACGCGTGCCGAACTAAAACGAACCAACACGGTAGTAGACAAGTTGGTCGTTGAAACCCTAGAACATATCAAAGGAGACCACGAGTTGAGTTACGCAGTCTATCAGAAAACGATCCAAATCCAAAAGAAGACCCGGCAAGTCGGAAAATATTTAGGAAACTTTGTAAAAGGCTACCTTAGGGATAGGGTAGTCATCGAGCAGCAGCTCCAGAGGGCCCACGAAGCCCGCGGAAGGATTGATAGAGCACTAGCTCTAACAAGCTCCGCGATCCGTCAAAACTAGGAGGATATAGAGGCGCTAGACGAACGAATAGCAGAACTACATATTAAGGATTAAAAAAAGTAATTTCGCTTTTTTCCTTTCCTCTCCTCCTTTCCTTCGTTTCTCTCTATATATTATTTTTTATTATTATTATAGTTTTTTTTTCCTTATTATTCTATTAATATTTTTTTTTATTACCTTACTATTTTAATAATTTTTTATTATTTACTTATCGTTTGTTACAATCTTTATATTTCTATTATCTCCTCTTCTCTTTTTTCCCCAGTAAACCCCATCGAAGATCATCCAGGGTATTATACGTCGTCGGCCCTGGAAGCGGCCCTAAAGAACTTACCTCCTCTTAAAAAGAATTCTAACCAGAGACAGAGGAGGAGGTACCTTAAGGCGTTTTGGGCAGCCACAGGACAAAAGTGGTTTTCTGGAAAAGCTCAGGGAGCGCACCGAGAAACTGAGGGAAATCGAGGCAAGGCAATCCGCCACCGACAAACCCTTGAAAGAAAGGCCGTCTCTCGACGAGAGAATAAAGAGCCTTGGGTGTGTGTATAGAGGATTCCCAACGCACTGCTCAAATTGCATCTCGGGCTTAATCCAAAACTATAAAATTCCTAAAAGCAAGAGGGATAGAAACGATAGCGAGCCAAACCTCGAGGAGAGAATAAAACAAATAGAGCCTCAAAGGCAATATGTCATGAGAAAATATATAGAAGAAATGTAATTTGATCAAATTCTCTTACATAAACTTAATTTTTTTTATAATAAATGCCTTCAATTATTTCGTGACCCACTTCCCTTACTCATCCATAAGTCTTTACTACGACTAAGTTTCCAGTTTAAAATCAATTTCTTTTTATATTTAACAATTAATTGTAGTATTTTATTCACAATTTCTTTTCTTTCGCTTTAAACATCAATTTTCTTTTACCTTCTTTCATTTATTCTCTTTTTCCTTCCTGCTCGAACTTAACCAACTTTTGAATCCAACGGAACAAGAAGACGACGCTAATCAACTTAACAAGAAAATAACGACAAAAAAAAGAAACAAAAAAAAAGAATATAAAAAAAGGGAGAGAAAGTGATTACAACAAATTCAACTAAAAGAAAAAAAAAAATAACAATTTAAAAATCAAAAGCAAAAAGAATATATATGCAAAAGAATAAAGATTTAAAAAAAAATATATAATCAAACCGCATTGAAATATTGAGATAACAAAATTTTTATACAAAAAAAAAGGAAAAAAAAAAAAATATATTAATAATATATAGAGAAGGGTAGAGTAAATTGCATGCAAAAGTTATAGTTATGGGTCACCGAACAACAAATGGCCGATAAGAGACAAACCAGGCAACAAGTCGCCAAGGCGTTGAAGTCAGAAAATGACAAAGAAGAAATTGCTGATCCCTTCTCCCGTAGACCACGTGTATCCTACTCTCCCCAAAACAAAAGTCTTGACTCTCCCATCAACACTCCCCCGAGAGTAACTAAATACTTTCCCCTCCCCCTCCACCCATCCACCAACCCCTGATCGACCTAAACATCTTGAATTAAGACTGCCCGACAATGGCTCAACCTAACAGGGCCGGTTGCAGTAGAGATGCCGAAAGTGAAAGCGACCAAAAGCCCATCTTTCAAGCTTCGCTGAAAGACGCCCTTAGCGTGGTGCCTGAATTCAATGAGAAGAATATTCCGCTGAGTGAATTCTTAGAGGTTTGTTACGAAGCCAAAGAAATACTAGGTCCTTATGACGAAATGAACTTAGTAAGGCTGATCCGGAGTAGGGTAAAAGGGAAAGCACGTGCTGCCATCCTCGGATCCACCTTCCCAACTATCGAGTCTTTCAAAGACTTCTTAAAAGACATTTATGCACTGAATAAAACAGAGCAACTATTATGGGAACTTGGGAACGAATATCAAAGGGACCATGAAAGCGTTAGTGCCTTCGCGAATCGCATGAGCGATTTAGGAGCGCAAATTAACGAGGCTCACAAGATAGCCACAGGCGGGCTCGACTCTGCCTTCAGAACGCAAACCGAAACCCACATCATAGGATGCTTCAAACAAGGCTTAAAACCGGAAATAGATAACAGAATGAGACCCACCAACAACATATCGGATATCGTAAAGAATGCGATACTCGCCGAGAAGCAGATCGCCGCTAAAAATTCGCTTCGCGATAGACAGAGGCCCAACAGAAGAGGTTTCTTTTATACGAGCGAAGAACCCGCTAACCTAGAGCCAAAAAGGGCGGTAGAAACTAGATACGAGGCCCGACCAAACAGGTTGACAATATGCCGGTTTTGTAACAAACCAGGACATTAGGAGGCAATCTGTTTCCTCAAGGCAAAGACGTGCCAAATTTGTAGGAAGCCCGGCCACACTGCCAACCTCTGCCGCAACGACGTAGTATGTCAAATGTGCAAACAAGGACATACAGCGGCGCAGTGTAACAAGAACAGGCGCGTAGTAGACGTCTGTCAACTATGTAACAATTTCAGACACTTGGCACTGAACTGTCTCACGCGCACAAATAATGTGCCACGAGCCGAGATTCGGTGTTTTAAATGCAATATGCCAGGGCACACGGCTACAGTCTGCCGTCAACAAAAAACATCCAACTTGGGTCCCGTGCCAGAGTACAGCTATTGTCATATAAAAGGGCACACTCTCACTGAATGCCGGAAAAGGAAATACAACTAGGGAAAAAACGAGAGGAGTCTTCCGCAACAGAGCGCCACCAGGGAGGCCCCACAAACTCAAGTGCGCTCAGCCCTCCTGATAGAGCTGGAGGATTTCAGTGGAGAATTAGTGCCATAAAAACTTGTAGAACTGTACCGTTCGTAAACCTCAGCTTCCTCCAAAATAAGTTCCCCAACACCCTGATGATCGACACAGGATCAGAGGTCAGCGTATTAGAAGTACATGTCTTGTCGGATCACAAATATCTTAAGACCCAAGACGAATTTATGATGCTAAAATTGGGGGGGGGGGGGTGGAACAGAGCAAGGCTTGGGGAAAGCAAAAATAAAAATCGGGGAAACAATAATCAAATTTATCGTAGTGAATAGCAATTTCCCTATTCCCCACGACGGAGTATTAGGAGCGAATTTCTTCGAAGCCGCCAAGGCAACATTAGACTTTGAAAACAATTTAATGACATTAAATAATAAACACGTAAAGGTTATCCGGAACAATAAAGATCGGCTTCATCTGATAAAAAACCTAAATAATGTCACAAGCGACGTAAAAAGTGGTCTACCATTTCTAAGAATCCTCAATCCTCCTACTCTCACAGAGGGGAGATTATTAGTCGATTCAGGGTCAAAAATAAACTTAATAAAATCAAGTTTGATACCGCCCGAAGAGGAAACCGACACGTCAGAAAAGTACACATTAAGAGGAATCGGAAAAAGAACTATACCTACCTGGGGAACAATAGAAATCTCGTTGTTACGAGGTAAGATAAAATTCTCGGTAATAAAAGACGACGTATACATCCCAGGGGAAGGTGTACTAGGTTGCGATTTTTTGCGTGACTTCCGAATGCATCTTGACTACCCTAACCACCTTATGGTATGTAAAGGCATCGCACGCCCATTCGAGATAGGGGCAACAGCCAGCAACACGAACGACGAAGTAAACGCCTTAGAGATATTGGAAAGACGAAGACCTCGACAGCAACGTGGCTACAAAAAACAGTTACCTGACTTTAGTAAACGAAACAGCGATCAACCTGCACTACCAGCTCGAGTCAGTTGCCGACTTCGGGGACTCTGGGCCTCTCAAAGAACCAGAAGTTAAGGAGAACATCGAGGACCGACCACCTAAACGACAACGAAAAGTCATACGTAGTCGATCTAGTAAAAAACAACAGGGATGTATTTTATCTACCCGGCGATGAACTTCCGGGAACAAACATTATAACACATAAAATCCCCACGACTGACGATAATCCAGTCCATACAAAACAATACCGATTCCTACATGCGTTAAAAGACGAAATAAACCGGCAGGTGAACAATTTGTTAGAGGCAGGGGTGAGTTTAAGTTATAAAGAACTCAAACTCACCTCACAACGTGCCAGTTTGGGCCGTTCCCAAGAAATCGGATGCACAAGGCCGTCCTAGATGGCGCATGGTGCTGGATTTTCGTGCCTTAAATGAAAAAACCATAGGCGACTCCTATCGGCTTCCAAACACCAAAAAAATATTCGATCAGGTCGGATCAGCCAAGTACTACACAGTCCTCGACCTAGCCTCAGGGGTTCCATTAGATAAAAATGCATCCGAAAGACGCACATAAGACAGTTTTTAGTACACCATTCGGGCATTACGAATTTCTACGAATGCCGTTCGGGTTGAAAAACACACCCGCCACTTTCCAACGACTAATGGACAAACTACTAAAAGGGCTGCAAGGCGTGAGTCTTATTGTATATTTAGACGATATTGTGATTTACTCTAACAGTATCGAAGAACATGACAGGAAGATAAAAGAACTTATAGAAAGACTAAGGAAAGTAGGATTAAAACTGCAAATAGACAAGTGTGAGTTCCTGAAGCGAGAAGTTATCTACCTTGGGCACATGCTCAGCGTAGGACTGCGCCCCGAAACTGGAGGCCGTAAGGAACTTTCCTCGCCCCAAGAACATGAAGAATGTTCGTCAATTTCTAGGATTAGCCGGGTACTATCGCCGCTTCATCAAGGGATTCGCGTATATTTCCAAACCCTTGACAAAATTATTAAAGAAAAACACATCCTTCGAATGGGACGAGAAATAAAAAAAATCGTTCGATTCGTTAAAGGAAATATTGTGTAAGGCACCTGGGTTACAATTCCCAAACCTGACGCAACCTTCCATAATCACTACCGATGCCTCCGAGTATGCGGTGGAAGGAGTGTTGTCGCAAGGTAAAATAGGAAAAGATAAACCAATCGCCTACACTTCGCGCATGTTGCGCGGTGTTGAAAGCAACTACGAAGTATATGAGAAGGAAGCATTAGCCGTAGTACACAGCGTAATGGCATTCAGATCATATGTATATGGGCGAGAATTTACAATAATAACTAATCACCAACCGTTAGTATGTTTTAAAACAGCCGACCTTAACACTAGAGTCCAGAAATGGAGATTTAAGTTATCTGAATATAATTACAAGATAATTTATAAGCCCGGCAAATTAAACGCAAATGCTAATGCACTATCGCGTAACCCCGTCGAAGGAGACGCCATTAATGTAGTAACACGCGCGCAACATAAAAAGACTGCCCTGGTTGACAACAAAGATGAGAAAGAGAAACAATCGTCGACCAACCCGATGATACAAACACCAAAAAAACCTAGGGGATGGCCTAGAAAGGCCGAAGAAGTAACCCTGATTGAGGACAAAAGAGCACCACGACCCAAGAAAAAGGTCGACTACGAAGAAAGCGAAGATTACGACTCTGACGAATCTGCGAAACCTAAACCTTTCGCTACGCCTACTAGGCCCATATCAAAGTCAGATGAAGAATCAGAATCCCCCGATGAATTCGAAGACAACAAAGTAACGAGACGCAGCCTTGTACTAGAAATGAAGGAACCACTGCATACGAGAAACGACAATACAGTCTATTTCGTGAACTCGGGCGGACATTTTTGCGACGAGGGCGGAAAAATACTCGACGAATACGGCAAAATAACCGTCTTAAAAAACTTGACTGTCGGAGAAGTTCATCGCGAGAAGCGTAAAGGAAAAAAATTCCTTCTACGCTATATGTTTAAAAGGGAATCAACCGCTTTCCCTGACGCAAATTAAAGAAAATCTGACGAAAGGTTTGAAAAATTTAAAGGGACTATTGGAAAAATTCACCCAGGAAACGTTAAGCATTGCTAAGAATTAATATGTAGAAAACCTAGAATGGTCAGAGATCATGAGCCTTTTCAAAGGTACTTTCACTGATACCTCCATGAAGATCTTCGTCTGCACTGGAAAACTAAAATACGTCCCGATCGACAAGAGACATGAAGTCTTCTACGAACTCCATGAGTCACCTATCGGAGGTCACAGAGGAGTATCTAAGACGTTTAACCGAATCCGTCAAAAATATAACTGGGAAAATCTAAAAGACGACGCACAGTGACGCATTTAACAATGCCTTGACTGTCAATTAAAGAAATTAGTGCGTCTCAAAACGAAACAGCCCATGGCAATCACCGATACACCGAGGACTGTTTTCGACGAAATCAAAATGGACATACAAGGGTAGTCCCAATAGTACCTGACCTAACTTATGAACATAGGTAGTTTTAAAAAAACAATTACTGCGATTGACAATACCACCTTTGAACAATTTGATGTAGAGAATTCATAACGGTACGTTTATTATTATTTTTTTTACAGACATCCAAAGTGAAGGCTCTCAGTGAATTTGTAAATATGGAAAAAATCGGGCATCGTTATGTGATACAATACTTTCATTTGAAAGGTCTAAGTCCAACCGATATCAAAGCCGAGTTGGATTCTACTCTGGAGAAGTCTGCTCCTTCGTTTACAACGGTCAAATATTGGGTAGCTGAGTTTAAGGGGTCTGTCTAGTAACTTACTTTTGAAAAATCGTTTTTCAAGAAAGTCAACTTTTCGAACAATCTGAAGGAATTTTGTACGGTCCAGGCATCGGTGACTAGGTGTAAGTAATTTTTTTTTAAGAATTTCATGTAAAAAAAAATTTAAACGCGTTTTTCTCGAAACAACGTTTTTACTCGCCTTGTTGATGAAATTTTCGAAACTACTCGACCGATCCTTATGAAATTTGAATCACATATTTGGTCATAATACATGTATTATGACCAAAACCTATCGCTATGTCCCCTATAAATTTTTTTCAAAGATTTTTAATTTTACTTTATTTTTTTTCAAAAATCGGCGAAAAAAAACCAGTTTTTTGAAAATTTTTTGTTTTTTCTTCACCATTTTTTTATTTTTTTAAAAAATTGAATAAAATTCATAGGGGACATAGCCATTGTCATACCAAACCTAAAGCACTTTGATTTTTTTGTTTCAGACAACACAGCTCCGAGATTTTATCAACAAGGCGGACCTACTTACTTTTCGAGGTGTTGCGTTTGGCTGACGTTTTTGGTCATAATACATGTATAAAATGAAAGAAAAAATTTTTTTTATGTATTTCAAGAGTGTATTTACTAAGCCTAATAACTTTTATATCATTACCTTTATCCAGTATCCCAAGAAATAATCACGAAAATCGCGTTTTTTTTGGCGCGAGCTACTAGACAGACCCCTTAAGCGAGGTCGTACGAGCTGCCAAGATGAACACCGCAGTGGTCGACCAAGTGAGGTCACTACGTCAGAAAATGTAAAGAAAATCCACAAAATGGTATTGGATGACCGTCGACTAAAAGTGCGCGAGATAGCAGACATGGCAGGCATTTCAAAAAGTGCTGTGCATCGCATTTTGACCGAAAATTTGGACATGAGATAGCTGTGCGCAAGATGGGTGTCGCGTTTGCTCACAATAGAGCACAAACAGCAACGTGAGGATGTTTTCATCGAGTGTTTGACAATGTTTCGCAGCAATAAAGCCGAGTTTTTGCGTCGATTCAGAACCATGGACGAAACATGGGTCCATCATTTTACACCTGAGACCAAGGAGCAGTCAAAGCAGTGGACTAAAAAGGGAGAACCGGCTCCAAAGAAAGCAAAGACAGTTTAGTCAGCTGGCAAGGTCATGGCATCCGTTTTCTAAGATGCACGTGGAATAATATTTATTGATTATTTTGAAAAAGGAAAAACAATCAACGGCGCATAACACATCGTTCAATAAGTCCCAAGACTAACCCAGAGATGGTGCTAGTCCTACCAAACTGGCCACGTTTTCATAGAGTGCGAACCTTTACATGAAACGTGTAAAAATTTCACGTTGATCGGATCACAGACAGCAGAGTTATTGAGGTTAGAGTAAAGTCACTTTGTAATTTGTTTGAAAAATGGAAAAAAGCGAGTTTCGCGTGTTGATAAAACATTGTTTTCTAATGGGTAAAAACACCGTAGAAGCCCAGCAATGGCTTGAAAAACATTACCCGGGCTCCTCTCCATCCAAACCAACGACTTGTCGTTGGTATGCTAAGTTTAAACGTGGTCGTACGAACACAAACGATGCGGAACGTTCGGGTAGGCCATTGGAAGCCGTTACACAAGAAAATGTGAGTGAAGTGTTAAAAATTGTAATGAAAAATCGCAAAGTAAAGGTCCGTGAGATTGCAAAAATGACACAGATATCATCTGGAAGCGTATTTACAATCCGTCATGAAAAATTGAGCATGAAAAAGGTTTTTTCCAAGTGGGTGCCAAGATTGCTTTCAGTGGAACAAAAACAGCAACGAGTCGACGATTCAGAGAGCTGTTTATCGCTATTTACTCGCAATAGAAAGGATTTCCTGCGTCGATACGTGACCATGGATGAAACATGGATACATCATTTCACTCCGGAGTCGAATCGGCAATCATCTAAGTGGCGCATGGCTGGCAAAAGCCGCCCAAAGCGTCCAAAAATGCAGCAGTCTGCTGGCAAAGTCATGGCGTCTGTTTTTTGGGATACACATGGCGTGATTTTCATTGACTACCTGAAAAAAGGTAAATCGATCAACAGTGATTATTATATTGACTTGTTGGTACGTTTGAAGGAGGAGATCGCAGCCAAACGACCGCACATGAAGAAGAAAAAAATCCTTTTTCACCAAGACAATGCACCATGCCACAAGTCCATGAAAACAATGGCAAAATTGAACGAATTGGGCTTTGATTATCTTCCCTACCCCCCGTATTCGCCAGATTTAGCCCCCAGCGACTATTGGCTCTTTGCTGATCTCAAAAAAATGCTCCAGGGAAAAAAATTTGGCTCGAATGAGGAGGTCATTGCCGAAACTGAAGCCTATTTTGTAGCAAAGGATAAATCCTTCTATAAACTTGGTATAGAAATGTTGGAAAGGCGTTGGAAAGATTGTATACTCTAAAAGAAGATTATATTGATGAATAAAAATAATTTTTGAAAAAAAATGTTGTTTTCGTTGTTAGTCTCGGGACTTATTGAACGATGTATTATTATGCAGCCTTATTGCAGCGTTTAAGTGATGAAATCAAGAAAAAGCGGCCCTATCTGACGAAAAAGAAAATGTTGTTTCATCGCGACAACGCACCAGTCCACACGTGCGTCATTGCGATGGCTTAAATCAATGAGTTGAAAATTGAATTGCTTCCTCACGCACCCTATTTGCCAGATCTGGTTCCCTCAGATTATTTTCTTTTTCCGAATCTGAAAAAATGGCTCGGCGGCAAAAGATTTGCCAACAATGAAGAGGTAGAGTCTGCGGTTAATAGGTATTTTGAGAAGCTTGACGGTTCCTACTATAACGCGGGTATCGAAGCTATTGAACATCGTTGGGAAAAGTGTATCGAACTGAAAGCAGAATATGTTGAAAAATAAAAAACATTTTCGCAATTTTTTTACTGTTTTCTTTGTCGGGTCGGGTACTTTTGGGACTGCCTTCGTAGTAGGACCCCTCAAGGTTACTAAGAAAGGGAACGAATACGTGCTGACAATACAAGATCAACTATCTAAGTTTTGTTTAGCCGTACCCCTATAAAACACCCTGGACACTACTATCGCTGACGCATCAATAAAGAAATTCATCTGTCTATTTGGAGCACCCAAGGCAATATAAACAGATCAAGGGAAGAATTTCCTAAGCCACCTAATGAATAGAACGCCAAAAGATTCAGAATCAAAAAACTCAAAACGACCGCTTTCCACCCACAGTCAAATGGATCACTCGAAAGATCCCATCATGCACTCGGTGAGTTCCTGAAACAATACAACGATAGAGACAATGAGTGGGATAAGTGTATCGAAATAGCCATGCTAAACTATAACACCTGCGTGCAAGAAAGCACGAAACACAAGCCCTATGAGGTGGTGTTCGGAAAATTAGCACGGTTACCCTCGAGCGACCCCTTCAAAGCAAGTGATATGTCACTAACATACAAAGACTATATCACCGAGTTAGTGACCCGACTTAATGGCATTCAAACCCTAGCCTACGATAACCGAGTCGGATTGAAATTACGAAATAAGAAACTGTATGACAAACGAATAAATCCACAAAACTTTAAAGTAGGAGATTTTGTGTTCTTATGAGGGGCGTTTGAAAAGTCCGTGCAAAGTCCGAGAGATGGCACCACCGGCGCGTATCGAGGTCATGTTTAGTTAGTAGCATTTTTTGAATGAATGCACACCAAGTTGCAGCCATATTGGTCTATTTCTTTGTATTTGGCATTCGTGTGAATCGAGGAAGTCGAGTGATTTTCAAGAAATGGACGAAAAAAAATTTGGTGTAGTGATTAAACATTACTTTATGAAAGGCAAAACGCCTCAGGAGACTAAAGAGAAGCTTGATAAACATTATGGTGACTCTGCACCTTCGATTAGAACAGTTTATAAGTGGTTTCAAAATTTTCGGACTGACCGTATGGGCACAAGTGACGCTGAATGTTCTGGACGGCCTGTGGAGGTTACGACTCCAGAAATCATTGATCAAATCCATAATATGATGATGGATGACCTGGAAAAGGGTAAAACTATTACAGTTGCATATTATTCATCGTTATTGGACCGTTTGAAAACCGAACTGCAAGAAAAACGCTCGCGATTGGACCACAAGAAAGTCCTTTCCCATCACGACAACGCACCAGCACACACCTCAGCGGTTGTGGTCGCAAAAATGCAAAAAAAAAAACGAGAAAAAAAAAAATTATCTAAGTTAAAATTTACTTGACTCTCGCTAACTTATTTCAAAACAGTTTGTTTAGAAATTATCAAGAGTAGTCTCGATCTTACCGCTGGATGCGCACACTCGAATTAGCTTACCAACCTCCGACGTGGCGTATGCGAGTGCCAGCGCCACCGCGTGGCTGTCTCGCGTGGTCGGTCAAGATGGCCGCCCACTGGCTTTTTTCCTCCTTGTCCTCGTCCGGCCGCGTGTGCTTTTACGAAATGCCAAAAATGGCAGTGAACGGCGAGTTCGACACAGCGACTACCAAACATATACTTTACACCTCACACTTCACTGTCTCTGCTTTTATTATATATTAATTTTAACTGTCCTCATACATACGCACAATTGCACGATCCCGAAAATTTTTTTAAATCTGCGAGATTTGCGTCGACCTCACGTTGTCAGCGTCAATTTGTAACGCCTCTGGGGATCAGGGTGGCGTACAAATGTAGGGGGAGCGGGCGGGTTGCTTACTAGCAAAGAGTAAAAATTACGAATTCGAACAAAACTGAACAAGACCGTTTATTCAACTTAAAAATTAACTAAATACAACAATGATCGCGTTTTTACGCAAGCCTAGGGCGCCAGCTACATTAGTGTAGCGCGGTTTCGTGCATGGCAATTACGTTTGCGCGGCTAACACTGGCTGGAGCGGTAGCGGGCGTACAGCAGTTAAAATTCCCAAAATGGCGCGTAGCACGCGTCACGGTTGCACACACACAGCCGGGTAGGAAACGAGAACGATTCGGCGAATGGATGCCTCCTGATGGCAGCCATTGCACCTCGGGCACTTACCATATAGGTTTTACACGCCTCGAATACAATAAGAACGGTTTGCCTGCTCTTACACGCTCGTTTCGTTTACAAAAAAAAAAGACGGATGCGGAGTCGAACTACAAAGACCAACTATCGCGACTATGGCACCGGACGGAGTGTCGACTGCTCGCTATTATCGTGACTTCTCGTGAAACAGGACCTGAACGGAGTGAACGAGAAGCTCTCTGAGCTGCCGTTTGCGAGCGCGGATTTTTAGATAAGGGTTCTGCGCCGGCGCAACGTACGTGTAAAATATGTTACGTGACGTGGCCGCTACGCACGTTCAGCGCTATCGGCAGTTGACGCCACCGCACGCCAGCCGCGCGCGTTTAGGTTATCCACTTGCAAGTGCTCGTGTTGTTGATGTCTTCTCTGGAGCGGCGAAAATCTATATCCGATGTCCAGGGAGTCCAGGTAAGTCGATGCGTTCCATGGCAGCTAAGCGTCGACTAATCTTTCCTCTTCTCTCTCCTATACATGTGCGGCATAGCGGCGGATCAGAACGATAGGCAGCTGAAAAGGCGAGGCGGCGGTGCCGTGGTCAGCGATGGCCTACTAGCAGCGGCAGCGAGGCAACGCTCCTAAATACTCCCAGGTACGTAATTACTTGCACGGAGGAGCTGTGCTGATGTATTTTCCTTGCTCTCTAACCTTCCCTTGTCCATTTTCCCATGGTGTTGTGTGGCAGTCTGTACTCCCTTTCCAAGGTGCAGCTGCTGTCATTACATTTCCTTTCTAATGACTGTCTGGAAGGTTGCAGGTCCTTACCTGGTCCCCTTGGACCACGACAAGGGTAGGAAGGAGCTTGGGAAGGAACGCTGTTGCAGTGTGTGCGAGCACTGCCATCGACTAGCCATGGGCTC